>JBAKBP010023260.1:0-37266 GCA_037953745.1 Lithodes maja
GTAGAGTGTGAGGACTATATGTTATAAGAGAGGTCATTACAGAACGTTGTAGAGTGTGAGGACTATCTGTTATAAGAGGTCATTACAGAACGTTGTAGAGTGTGAGGACTATATGTTATAAGAGAGGTCATTACAGAACGTTGTAGAGTGTGAGGACTATATGTTATAAGAGAGGTCATTACAGAACGTTGTAGAGTGTGAGGACTATCTGTTATAAGAGAGGTCATTACAGAACGTTGTAGAGTGTGAGGACTATCTGTTATAAGAGGTCATTACAGAACGTTGTAGAGTGTGAGGACTATATGTTATAAGAGAGGTCATTACAGAACGTTGTAGAGTGTGAGGACTATCTGTTATAAGAGGTCATTACAGAACGTTGTAGAGTGTGAGGACTATCTGTTATAAGAGAGGTCATTACAGAACGTTGTAGAGTGTGAGGACTATCTGTTATAAGAGAGGTCATTACAGAACGTTGTAGAGTGTGAGGACTATCTGTTATAAGAGGTCATTACAGAACGTTGTAGAGTGTGAGGACTATCTGTTATAAGAGAGGTCATTACAGAACGTTGTAGAGTGTGAGGACTATCTGTTATAAGAGGTCATTACAGAACGTTGTAGAGTGTGAGGACTATCTGTTATAAGAGGTCATTACAGAACGTTGTAGAGTGTGAGGACTATCTGTTATAAGAGAGGTCATTACAGAACGTTGTAGAGTGTGAGGACTATCTGTTATAAGAGAGGTCATTACAGAACGTTGTAGAGTGTGAGGACTATCTGTTATAAGAGGTCATTACAGAACGTTGTAGAGTGTGAGGACTATCTGTTATAAGAGGTCATTACAGAACGTTGTAGAGTGTGAGGACTATCTGTTATAAGAGAGGTCATTACAGAACGTTGTAGAGTGTGAGGACTATCTGTTATAAGAGAGGTCATTACAGAACGTTGTAGAGTGTGAGGACTATCTGTTATAAGAGGTCATTACAGAACGTTGTAGAGTGTGAGGACTATCTGTTATAAGAGGTCATTACAGAACGTTGTAGAGTGTGAGGACTATCTGTTATAAGAGGTCATTACAGAACGTTGTAGAGTGTGAGGACTATATGTTATAAGAGAGGTCATTACAGAACGTTGTAGAGTGTGAGGACTATATGTTATAAGAGAGGTCATTACAGAACGTTGTAGAGTGTGAGGACTATCTGTTATAAGAGAGGTCATTACAGAACGTTGTAGAGTGTGAGGACTATCTGTTATAAGAGGTCATTACAGAACGTTGTAGAGTGTGAGGACTATCTGTTATAAGAGGTCATTACAGAACGTTGTAGAGTGTGAGGACTATCTGTTATAAGAGAGGTCATTACAGAACGTTGTAGAGTGTGAGGACTATCTGTTATAAGAGGTCATTACAGAACGTTGTAGAGTGTGAGGACTATCTGTTATAAGAGGTCATTACAGAACGTTGTAGAGTGTGAGGACTATATGTTATAAGAGAGGTCATTACAGAACGTTGTAGAGTGTGAGGACTATATGTTATAAGAGAGGTCATTACAGAACGTTGTAGAGTGTGAGGACTATCTGTTATAAGAGAGGTCATTACAGAACGTTGTAGAGTGTGAGGACTATCTGTTATAAGAGGTCATTACAGAACGTTGTAGAGTGTGAGGACTATCTGTTATAAGAGGTCATTACAGAACGTTGTAGAGTGTGAGGACTATCTGTTATAAGAGAGGTCATTACAGAACGTTGTAGAGTGTGAGGACTATCTGTTATAAGAGAGGTCATTACAGAACGTTGTAGAGTGTGAGGACTATCTGTTATAAGAGGTCATTACAGAACGTTGTAGAGTGTGAGGACTATCTGTTATAAGAGGTCATTACAGAACGTTGTAGAGTGTGAGGACTATATGTTATAAGAGAGGTCATTACAGAACGTTGTAGAGTGTGAGGACTATATGTTATAAGAGAGGTCATTACAGAACGTTGTAGAGTGTGAGGACTATCTGTTATAAGAGAGGTCATTACAGAACGTTGTAGAGTGTGAGGACTATCTGTTATAAGAGGTCATTACAGAACGTTGTAGAGTGTGAGGACTATCTGTTATAAGAGGTCATTACAGAACGTTGTAGAGTGTGAGGACTATATGTTATAAGAGAGGTCATTACAGAACGTTGTAGAGTGTGAGGACTATCTGTTATAAGAGGTCATTACAGAACGTTGTAGAGTGTGAGGACTATATGTTATAAGAGAGGTCATTACAGAACGTTGTAGAGTGTGAGGACTATATGTTATAAGAGAGGTCATTACAGAACGTTGTAGAGTGTGAGGAACTATCTGTTATAAGAGAGGTCATTACAGAACGTTGTAGAGTGTGAGGACTATCTGTTATAAGAGAGGTCATTACAGAACGTTGTAGAGTGTGAGGACTATCTGTTATAAGAGGTCATTACAGAACGTTGTAGAGTGTGAGGACTATCTGTTATAAGAGAGGTCATTACAGAACGTTGTAGAGTGTGAGGACTATCTGTTATAAGAGAGGTCATTACAGAACGTTGTAGAGTGTGAGGACTATCTGTTATAAGAGGTCATTACAGAACGTTGTAGAGTGTGAGGACTATCTGTTATAAGAGGTCATTACAGAACGTTGTAGAGTGTGAGGACTATATGTTATAAGAGAGGTCATTACAGAACGTTGTAGAGTGTGAGGACTATATGTTATAAGAGAGGTCATTACAGAACGTTGTAGAGTGTGAGGACTATATGTTATAAGAGAGGTCATTACAGAACGTTGTAGAGTGTGAGGACTATATGTTATAAGAGAGGTCATTACAGAACGTTGTAGAGTGTGAGGACTATCTGTTATAAGAGGTCATTACAGAACGTTGTAGAGTGTGAGGACTATATGTTATAAGAGAGGTCATTACAGAACGTTGTAGAGTGTGAGGACTATATGTTATAAGAGAGGTCATTACAGAACGTTGTAGAGTGTGAGGACTATCTGTTATAAGAGAGGTCATTACAGAACGTTGTAGAGTGTGAGGACTATCTGTTATAAGAGAGGTCATTACAGAACGTTGTAGAGTGTGAGGACTATCTCCTCATTCATGTTATAAGAGAGGTCATTACAGAACGTTGTAGAGTGTGAGGACTATCTCCTCATTACAGAACGTTGTAGAGTGTGAGGACTATCTCCTCATTCATGTTATAAGAGAGGTCATTACAGAACGTTGTAGAGTGTGAGGACTATCTCCTCATTACAGAACGTTGTAGAGTGTGAGGACTATCTCCTCATTCATGTTATAAGAGAGGTCATTACAGAACGTTGTAGAGTGTGAGGACTATCTCCTCATTACAGAACGTTGTAGAGTGTGAGGACTATCTCCTCATTCATGTTATAAGAGAGGTCATTACAGAACGTTGTAGAGTGTGAGGACTATCTCCTCATTACAGAACGTTGTAGAGTGTGAGGACTATCTCCTCATTACAGAACGTTGTAGAGTGTGAGGACTATCTCCTCATTCATGTACTAAAATTGCCTCTCAATATAGCTCAATCATTTTAGAGCTTTCTTCTCTACTTCAATACACTGCTTGGAATTGTTTTAAGTCACTGCTAAGCAGAACACTCAAATCCTTTCCAAATCAATCACATCCTGAGTCTTTCCCAATAGTGAGTAGTCTGTCTAGGGGTTTACTTGGCCGATATGTATAGCCTTGCACTTTTACAAGTTCAGTGGCATCTGCCATGTCTCGGACCATTCACCTAGTCTGCCAAGATCCATCCTAAGTTGTTCAGCCAAAAACTTTAAGATCCTTCACATTCACTCCAAGATTAATGTTATCTGCAAACTTGGAGATAACACTCAATAGACCAATATTGATATCATTGACATTATATGATAAAAGTGGGCCAAGGATAGAACATTATAGAACTCCAGAAGTAATTAGAGTCAACTCAGAAGGAACACCCTTATTACCACTTGTTACTGTCTACCTGTTAGCCAACTTGCAATTCAATTAGTGAACTAGTATACTCACTTTTGGCACTTTGTCAAAACCTTTTTGAAAAGCTAAGTAAAAGATATCTATGGGTCTACTTTTGTCATACTCGCTCAACATTTCATGGAACATTTGCAGCAAATTGGTAAGCCATGTTTGGTGTCGTCTGAAACCATGTTGGGAATCTGTAATGGAATTATGAATTTGTCAGGTAGTCCACTACCTTTTCTGCTACCGTCCCTTCTACAAGTTTTACTTTGATAGATATCAAGCCAATTGGACGAGAGAGAGAGAGGTAGAGAGAGAGAGAGAGAGATTGAGATTGAGATTTACATAGATACACTGGCCATACAGATCTTACAATCCCTACGAGGTGGCCAGGACTTAATTCTAATAGGGATAGCTACCCTAAGAGAAAGGGGAAGGAAATGATAGCAAATATGAAAGAGAGAGAGAGGTAGAGAGGCAGAGGTAGAGAGAGAGAGAGAGAGAAAGAAAGAACGAGAGCGAGAGTGTAAGAGGTAGATGAAGGTAAGAAAGGGAGACTGGAGAGGAGGGTGGCTATCAACCATTACTAGGGTCGCTACGGCAATGATCACCACAGTTCCGGTCCAATGGTTTACTCTCTCTCTCTCTCTCTCTCTCTCTCTCTCTCTCTCTCTCTCTCTCTCTCTCTCTCTCTCTCTCTCTCTCTCTCTCTCTTCTATTAGTCTTAACCTCCTATGTCGATTTTTCTGTAGTTATTTATTTTCATTTCGACCTCATTCTGCCATATCTTGTCTCCTATTTATATCATTGACAGAATTGCTTTAAATTATAACACTGGAGAGCATGATTAACACGCGAATAAGTAAGCCAGTGAATAATTTATATATTATTGTCTGCATGTCTACGGATATTTTGCAAAGTATAATCTGGTGGTCCTATATTTTCTATATACTATAGAGGTATTTACTTGAATTTTCAAGTTTGTATGTAACAAATATATATAATCTCATTCGAGTAAATAATTATATATAGGGTACTTCTCTTAAATTAAATGTTCTATCAAGTAAATATATTTCGTTTAAAATATGTTTTTAACACTGTATGTTTCTGATTGTCCTCACTCGTTTTACTTACACATATACTGAATCTCTCTCTCTCTCCACCTTTTACACCCACAAAACCTCCCCTCCACCCCCATCCTTCGAACCCAAACACACCGTACAGCAGCCGAGAAGGGATAGTAACCTTTAACTCCTCAGTCACTAAGGGCCAAATTCTTCGAGGTATTTGTTCCTGTTGCCACGAGCCCCTATTCTATTAGGCTCTTTTGAGGCCTATGGAAAGTTAGTTACAGTAGGTGAATATGAAAGGGGAAGTTGGAAAGGAAAAAGAAGATTGAAGGAGGGAGAAAGAAATTGAAGGAAAAATAAATTGAAAGAGGATAACATATAAATGGAGGACCGTAGCACTGATTATTATACAGTAATTATTAAAAGAAAGAAACAAATTGAAAGAATTGATAGATAGAAGGATACTTAAAAACATATATTAAGGTTTTATGAAGGAAAGTAGAAAGTTGTTAGGACTGGTAAAAAACAACAATAACTGGGTAATGAAAAACATGAATAACTTAAATGTCCAAAGTTTATTAAAGTAGACTGAATCACTTTATATAATTTGATAAGCTTTTGTGATAATGCTTTCCAGGGAAAGCTAATTCTAATATAACATTTCATTGCATATAGACCGACATTATCATACACATCACATGCAAATGTACGTAATTACAGATGAATAGTGGAAGATAATCATTGAGAAAGAATGGAGAATACAGGATACATAACCATTTATAAACCCTTTCACGCTAATATGACGCAGAGGTTGTCAGATTAGCAATAAGAAATAAGAGTTCTCTCACTCTTATAATTACCTCTCCAAAATTAGTTTTCTGCCCACAGCTAACTCAAAGACAACTGCAGAGGTTGAAGTAACTAAACTAAAGGTTTCTAAATACCCCTGATGGTAACGAAGGCTTTAAAGTATCCCCAATAGGCTCAAAATCGCGTCATATGTCGGAGAGGGTTAAAAAGAAGGTAGTACATAAGTAATTTAGACAGGAAGTAACAATGATAAAGGCAAATGGGATACAAATGAAAAAGAATAAGAAAGTAAAGATATTAACAACAAGGATAGATGGAAGGCAGAACATAAATCAAAGAGATATACATTAATACAAGAAGAACAAACAGAAAGAAATGGCGTAAGAATGAAGGATGAAAAGGGAAAACTGAAGAACTGGAAAAGAAAGGACGAAATAGTGGAATGAGATAACTTAGCAATGAAGGAAAAGGGGAAGGCAGTAAGGCACACATGACGGAAGGATGGAAGGAAGAAAGGAATGAAGGAAGGCAGGTAGGAAGGAAGGAAAATAAGAAGAGGAAGAAGGTATTAAGGCACACAGGAAGGAAGGAAGGAAGGAAGGAAAGAAAGAAAGAAAGAAATGAAAGAAAGAAAGGGCAAGGGTATATAGGGGCGTGGGGAAAGAATGAGAGAATTTTAGGAAAGGGAGGTAGGAAGGGGGTTATGGGCCTCCGAAAAAGGGATATGAAAAAGGGCCGCCATTCCCTGTGTTTGTAAATCTAGCCCAGTCCCGCCAACAATGTAGCCCGGACCCCCCCGACAATAGCCAGGTGGGGCGTGAATACCTCAAGGGCCCTCGACACCCACAATGATAGACTGTGTGTGTGCGTGTGTGCGCGCGGTTGTAGGTTTATTGGTACAAATCTCTGGATATTTGTAGGTTTACAGGTACATGAGGTTTGGGGCGACAGTTAATCGGTACACACCTCGTTGAAATGGAGTGTTTTCGGTTAGGTTAGGTTAGTGTAATTTAGGTTTAAAAATCGAAAAATGTACTCCAATGCACCAAATTGATATGTACCCATAAACACACAACCGCTGGGGAGGTTTGTGTGTGTTGTGCTGTGTGTATGGGCTCCACCTTGTGTGTTTTAAGTCATTTTATTTGTATCCATTAAACATGCATTTCTAACACAAAATGCCCATGTCGTGAAGTGTGTGTGTGTATTTTGCTTATTTGTGTTTCCCGTTTGTTGAGGGAGAGCAATGTTTAGCTGAAAATAAGGAATAAATATAACGGTGTGAAAGAGCTATAGATGGACGTGATATCAATATTAATCCAAATGAAATACTAGATATATACGGTATATATTAAGTTTAGAGTATGTGTGTGGATACACGAACATACTGTAGAACATCGGCTTGTGATAGCCATAATAAAATCATATATAAATGGATAAAGGGCAAGCATAAGAAATAAAGAAAATGAGTGGTGATTTATTTATATGATTAGCTGCATAATTAAGCTAATGACATTTATAGCACGGAATTGAGTAAGCAGTAGACAGATAACGAACATAATTGATAATTGACTGTAGATCATCGCCTAATAAGCTATCAATGTTAAATTGGAATAGAGCGGGAAAGGAAATTAATTGTATGGTGTTTGTATCTATTATATTGTTGCTAATAATGCCAGATAGACAATATATATGTATATATATATACTGTATAATTATATATATATATATATATATATATGAATTTAGGAGAGAGAGAGAGAGAGAGAGAGAGAGAGAGAGAGAGAGAGAGAGAGAGGAGAGAGAGAGAGAGAGAGAGAGAGAGAGAGAGAGAGAGAGAGAGAGAGAGAGAGAGAGAGAGAGAGAGAGAGAGAGAGAGAGAGAGAGAGAGAGAGAGAGAGAGAGAGAGAGAGAGAGAGAGAGAGAGAGAGAGAGAGTATTAAGTGTTATAGTACTGCTTCCGTTCACAAAGGTTCACCCCACTTATGTTATTTATGTCCCACCCATAACCTCCCACCCCTTCCACCCACTCTTCCCTCCCTCCCTCCCTCCCCAACCTCCCTTCCCTTTCTTTCCTTCACAGCGGGAGTGGGAGTAAATTGATTTTTATATGGTCTCTTCAAGGGTTGGTTATGTCGTATTTTGGTTTACTTGTCCCGATGCTTTCCATTCTGGCTATTCATCTTTCTATGTAATAATGTAGATGAAGTGTAGAGGATATAGGGGTAAAATCCTGTCTAGCGGGGATTTTTTTTTCTTCAGATGCCTATTTACTAAGAAACATTAAACACAATCTTTAACCTAACCTACCCAAAACCTAACCTAACCTAACCAAAACTTAACCTAACCTAACTTAATCTAGTATATTAGTGGACGTTTTATGAATGTAAAATGTAAAAATATATTGTAACATTACCAAATTATTGAGATGTAAGTACAGGTCTTCCCGCTACACAGGATTATACCGATATAGGTTGTAGTGGGAGATATTTTTTGTGTAGGGATGTCGGGAAGAAGGGATCTGCCTCGTATGAGTCAAAAGGCCTTCTGCAGTTTTCAAATTTTCTTATGTTCTTATGTATACATGTATCTATAGAAAAATACATATATCGATCAAGAGTAAATTGTATTGCTTGTTTCACCTTTTCTATATTCATGTCATGTCTTTTTGAACGATCTATCTATATTTGTATATCTATCTATACTTAGTGGTCGATTAATTATTTGATATATCGATAGACTGAGTGGGTACCGAAGTTTCATATATACGCAAAGTATGTATTCATTCACGCGTGGAATGATGTGTAGACTAACACAAGTTGCTTAAAGTGTACAGCTTTGCAAGGCAGGTATGTGTATACCTGTGTGCGCAAATTCATGCGTTTGCACGTGTGTTTGATTGTATGTTTCTTGTTGGTTAAAATAGGACTTCAAAGGCTATCAACCCTGCTGGATTATTAAGCCAGCACACTATAAGGGGAGGCTGAACCTTTGACCCCCAAGTCAGCCTGTATAAGAGATTGTGTTTCTGGCATTATACCATCTTATTACTGTTACGACTGAGGTTTAAATATATCAGGGCTCTTATTCATTGGACTAGTAATGGCATAAATGCTACAACGGAAAGCGCTAGATCCAACCTCTGATGTATATTCCCAGTGAACAAAGAACACAAATACTCTCCAGAGTTCTATACGCAATAATAGGTTATCAAACTCTCAATAAATGTGCGTCTACTCTAGGCTTAATGTTATGTGAAAACAGCCTATTACTACCTATAACCGAAGGTGCTTGGTTATGTTATGCCAAGTAAGGTGGTAAGGGAAGTTACAGCTTACGTTACTTTAATCAATAAATGTCAGGCACTCCTACATGAAAGAAAGTGCACTAAAGTCCTTCAACACCAACAAGGAATCTTCTTTAAATGTTAGATGCTATCAAGATGCTCGAATCGGAAATGGAACCCAAAAAGGCAGGCAGCGGAACAATGCTCGTGCAGGCTATGCACACAAAAAGGCAGGAGATATAATGCAGTCGGAGCCAAGAATATCCTAAACGCTACAACAATAATAATAATCGCCACGACAATGCAGTATTCCTATCAACAAAAAGAGCCTAGGTCGTTTGTGTCTCAATACATCAAACTAGGCTGTGAAATGCTTGTGTAATCATAAACGGGTATGCATAAAAAGAGTAATTGGTTTAATATACTTAATGTCTACTGTGACTGATAAAGTCTAGCTAGAGTCAATGATACGAGATACTGGTGCGCATGGCATGCCGCATAGCCTAGTGCAAATCTCAAGTCTGTGCGTCAAATATTACATTATAGGGAAGGGTAGCTCTCTTGAGAAACCTTAATACCGAAGTATTAAGCGTTCTCCTGGCATACCTCAAAGACAAGCAACCGAGCCTAGAACAGTGCAGAATGGTATAGGCAAAAAGCCCTCATTCGTGCATGCTCTACTCTCAATGGCACACAGACTAGAATTTACCCAATCAACTCCAGTTCTCAGGTATGTCGTGCAGCTTTTAACTAAAGCCAGCACCCATCGGAAACAATACCTTATAGTATCAGACTCCTAGTCTAGCATTATCTAATCCAGCAGAACACTAATAATTATAGGAAACGGTACTGAACAATATGAATGCCAACCAATGCTTCGTGATCAACTTATCTTAACAACTAACATACATGGGTTATATCAGACCTTAACGCACAATACAACTGGCCAGCATGAAGCTGATTATGCAGAGTTAACCAGAGGGGGTATAATATTAATAAAAGGTGGTGAAAGATATGGAAAATGAGAGAGATAGGAAGAGGAAAAGGTTCTCAGGTGCAGAGAGGGGGACAGGTATCAAAGGGATAAGAGGGATGCGTTCTAGAAACCAGATCTGAGGGAGAAAGTGGCGAGGGAGCTGTATATATACTAGCACTAGCTCGAACCGTGTAGAAAAGCGGTAACAAGTCCTCTAGCCAATGCTAAAGAAGCTAGCTAAACATGACATCATCAAGCATGGTAAATAACTCCTCTAACCAATCCCCGAGGCCAGCCAGCTATGACGCCATCGAGTATAGCATAACACTGCGCGCCTCCCCACACTCTGTTCTACTCTCTCTCTCTCTCTCTCTCAACTCCTATCATTACTACTTAATGATAAAACATATACTTTGCAATTAAATATATAAAGCCTTGACATGGGTGAAAACAAAGAGCCTTTCTGGACTGCCCATGACACGAGCTTTCATATGAAATAAAGCACACAACAATACACCAACTGTAGCCACATCCACTGCCCTGGCGATCCTAGCGAGTCACTGTAGGACAAGCCATGCGGTTCTAACGGAGTGGTTAACGTCACATTACCAATGGAAATACTAAGACTCGCTGAAAAAAATCAGCTCTCTATGTGCGCGCGTGCGTGCAGAATTTCATTGCACTATTTGTAAAAACATCTAGTCACTGAAACTTGTTCAAATTTCCCGCAATTTTTGCATGGCGTATCCTACAAGCATCCCCTACAATGTAGCGTTTTTGTTTACCCATATTGAATAATAGAAGGTGCTGAAAAAAAAATATTATATCATTATTTTTGGGGTACAGCTGGTTTTGACACCGAAATGGTCAAAACTCAGATTTTTTCGGCAAAACGGCCATTATCTAAACGTACAGGCATTCCTATATACCCTTATTTATATATAGTGTTTAGAAGGGGAATGCATTTGAGCAATACAAAAAAATATAGATGCACTCGTAAGTGCCAATATATGATCGCTGGCCACTGAAATTCTTAGATTTTCAGCAGACAAAAAACATTTTGGGGGAGATATATTAGTTAGGCCTCCTTAGAGAACGTTTTCTATGACTGTGCACTCTTAGAGGATGGAGTTTTATGACAAACTAAACTAAAATTTTGTCAGGACCAAGCTTGAGTAAATAATTTACACCAATTTTTACCAAAATCCATGATATTGGGGCCCCCAGAGGGGGGTGCTAGGGATGTCATATGGGTGTTTATGCCCTCATATGATAATTTTTATTGCTTACAGAAGCCCTTTAGACAAAAGACACAAACAAAAATTTCTGGTGGCTGAAAGCAAAATTTTTAGTTTTTTGGGGTCGTGGGCGAACCCCCGCCCCGGGGGGTTATGGATGCGATATGTTTTTTTGTTCCCTCCTATGCTATTCTCCTATGTTGAAAGAAGCATTATAGAACAAGAACAACAAAAATTGAAATTTTGATTTCTGGGCTCAGCTGAGGTTCAGCCTCCCGTAAGTCAAGAGTAGCGTTAGGACTGGAACCCCTTTTCAAAAACCACAGTCCCTTGTGATTATTGTGGGTCGTGCATGTATTATATTCACGTATATTGTGTACAGTTGAGCGCAAAAATGGCGACGTACCAATTTCAAACAGTATCGAACACAAACGAGACAAGACAATGTTGTATTTTAGCAAAGCTGCTTCGGAACTTGGCTCTAAAGGTTCAAAAATTCCTTTCACTTAAACATTAGGCTATTCAGTGTGCAGTTGAGTCGAGTACATGACTCGATTGATATCCAGTATTCGATAAATGGATATATAATCGTAGTCATGAAAAATTTGCCTTTAACTGTCTTGATGGTGCAATGGTTTGAGTGTTTAAGATCTGTATGAGGTAACCCAGGTTTTAATCCCGGGTGAATCATATGCTTTCATTAATTTCATTTGGAGGTGTTTGGTGTTGAGAGTAAAATAAATTCAATTAGATTAATATACATTAATCTTGATTATGCTAACGATTGTACAGTCAAAGGCATAAATTACGACGCACTCATTTAACCCATGCGTACCTGAGACGTCCTTTTCGTTATATTCAGGCAACTATTAGGCGATTTTGTTCAGCTTAAGAAGGACCTCTAGCAATAATAAGGCTTCAAACTATTTCAACCAACCTTTTTAACTATGTGTCGTAAGCTGCATAATATCATCTGAATATAGGTAGCATAAAATATAGCACACGTCGCTGGTACTCAAAGGGTTACATCAGTACCGAACACAAACAATGCTTAGTTAGTTAGGTAAAATAGGATTTCAGAGGCTATCAGCCCTTTAGATTATTAATCCAGCACTCTGTAAATCAAGAATAGCGTCAGGACTGGAGCCCCTTTAGGAAAAGTTCAGTCCCTTGAAAACGAAGCAATAAAATGCTTTATTATAGCCCAACTGCTTCAGATCTTGTCTTTAAAGATTCAAGGATTCGAATTGGTCTAACCTTATAATTATATACTCGCTAATGTATACAATCGTGGATATTATTGGCGATGCTCCAGCTATATTGAATCTTCTTATTAATTATATATTTTATATATTTTATATTTTAATTTCGGATGTTCATTTAATCAATTCGAGGCTTCAATATGAATCATAATTAATGTCCAAGACTATACCTGTGTGACATGTGTTTTGAATGTGTGTGGACGTGTATATGTGTGCGTGTGCGAGCATGTGAATGAGCCTTGTGTATGGGTCTGTGGCTTGTGTTTGTGTGTGTGTGTGTGACCATTGTTTACCTTCCAAAATAGTGAGTCTGATCCCTTGTGTGTCTCTGGGGAACCTTTCTCACACCTCGAGGATACATATGCATTAAGGGACAGTCACACTTCTTAGCACTTTCACTGGCAACTTCTTTTTGGCAAATTTGGATTGGCTTCAGATTATACTGTATTGTTATTATTTTTATTATTATTATTATTAGGGGTTCGACCCCTACGGGGAACCCCTATTGTAATCATTAAACTCTGTTATTCATCCAAATTATCTTTACGCGCCGGTTTTGACGCAATAACTCCAGAACCGCTTTTTGGATCGGGATCAAACTTTCACAGGTGCGTTTTTGTATTGGGCAACTTTTGATATGATAAACATCCGGCATGGCGGCCAAACAGGTCCGTGGCAGCCGATTTCCCGAAAAATTTGACGCCTAAATACCGTCTCTGCCACTCATAGGAAACGACTGGGCTTTGGCATATGGACTCCACTACTAATGCTCCGCAAATTTTATAGAGAAGGTTTTGCTTTTGCACGTGGGTTTTTTTCCGGCAATCTTGAAAAAAACTCTAATTCCACATCTTGAAAACTGCGCCGATGATCAAAGCCATGCTTGCGTAGTTGGGTGAGGCTCGCGATTCCGATAGGTTTTGATACCAAAAGAATATCAATGGGTGGAATAGTTTGGCCGCAGCATTGAAAACTGTCTATTCTTAAATGACTTTAAAACCGTATTCGCTACCCACACAAAGTTTACCGTCTACAGGCTTCCACACATCCCCCAGTTTTGCTTAATAACATAGTCGATTTATTATTCAGATCTATAAATTTTTTTTTATTTAACTCTCTCATAACAGTTAGAGTCCCTACGAATTCCAGCAATTATTTAGCCAACCTACCTATACATACCTACCCTACCAAATAATAATGATAATTCAAATATATTTTTGGTGAATGACAGAGTATTGGCTAAGGTTTTTAACAATTCCTCCCTTTGCCAAATGCTTTGTTTAATAACAATGATATGGACCTTCAGAGTTTGACAATTGCCCGTGTGACAGCCTTCACCAAGGTGTAAAAGAGGAGAGCCCACTCAATGTAATAAATCTGTTTTACAACGACGGTGGCGCCTCTAGAGGCCAATAGGTGATAACATGTTGATCAAGCCATTTGTTATTGAGGTTCACAAGATGGCGTCATCAAGGGGGCACATACCTGGGCAGAGCTCTTCGCCCTCGACCTCTAAGGCCCATTCCGACTCCTCCAGGGCCTCCTGGATTGATTAGAGGACTACAGTGGTCTTAATGAAGACAACTATGATGATGATTGGCAGACCAGCTCCAAACGTCGCCGCAAACATGCTCCATCGCCAAATAATCTCCAATGCCGCCAGGATATTCGTATGGACACCACCTCTCCCACTAGGCCTATACCTCAACAATACTCAGGTGAGACCGTTCCTATTTATGAGACAATCTTAATCCGTTTTGAAAATGCTTCTGGATTTTTTGGTAGTGGGACCTACTCGAAATTCTGTGCTTCCCTGGACTCGGCTCTTGACACTGCTGTCAAGGATATTCGTCCCAACAAAAGGCTAGGCCTACTTGCTGTCGACACTGGTCTCCGAATGTCTGACCCCAAGCTCCAGGAAATTTTGATGATTGATTGTCTAGCCTCTTGGAAGGTCTCCCTGCCTATGGATAAACGCCTATTTTATGGGAAAATTCGGCTTGAGGAATCCATCACCCAAGAAGAAATTCTGGAGAGTCTCCAGGCTGTCGATCTCCCAGTTACCTCAGTAAGACGTTTTAAGGAGAGGTTCAGGGGTGAACTGGTAGATACTCAGACTGTCCTTCTCACCTCCCCAACCGAGCTCCCTCGTCAGTTCCGCTTATGGAACCAAGTCATCCATGTCGCAGAGTACTACCGACCTCCCAAGAGTTGCAGGAAGTGCAAGAGATTCGGCCACATCGCTAGTGCCTGTCGGGCTAGGTCAGTCCGTTGTGCTAAATGTGCAGAGGCTCACCCCACCGCTGAGTGTATCCAAACCATCCTTAAATGTCCTAACTGCACAGGCAATCATCCTTCTACCTCCAATCAATGCCCCAAATATCGTGAGGCCTTGTATGCTACCAAGATGGCGCGCTCTGGCGCCACATCTTACAGAGATGCCTTGCTAGACTTTCGCTCACAGATTCCTCCAAATAGGCCTAGCCCTCAAGCGGCTCACCCCACCTCAGGAATTATCCCACCAACCCTGCCCAATACAGTACCCCCGTCAGTGACTAGCCCCGCCACAAGGAATGTCTCTGAAGTACAGTCGAAGGTCACCTCTCTCATGTCCTCACTACCGATACAGGACCAGCTTCAGGTACTGGCTTCACTGGTCGCCCACCTCCAGTCCACTCTCACCGTCAACATCCCACCCTCTGCTGCTCCACCCACAGGACTGTCTACACATTCTACCTCGGCATCCACTCAGACCACTGCTATTGAACTTTCCTATGACGCTACTGATGATACTGTAACTCTTCCCGGTATAGTCGACGATGCCCCCCCGGATCTTCACTCAGCCTCTTCGCAGCCCACCTCGCCCGCACCCTCGTCTACGCAACCATCTCGCCCTACTGTCTCGCATGATCGTCTCCCCGCCAAGTCTCGTCCCGGTCCAAGGATAAGGGTAAACCGGAGACCTCTACTCTTGCTCATCGACTGCCTGCCCGCAATTCACCTCCTCCCTCAAGCCAGTCTATTTCCCGTCAAGGACCTCCTCGCACGCCAGAGCAGGGTTCGGAACCCATGAATGACGATGTGACTCGCACCAAGCGTGTTGCCTCCTCTGGTGATAAATCTACTAAGGGCCCGCCTGGAAAGTCATCGCCACCTTTCTTACCCAAATCTGCCAAAAAAACAAAAAAACTAATGCCTCCCTTCTGTGCCATGACCTGGAATGCCAAATGCCTTAGGACGTCGCTTACTGAATTGAAAAATTATCTTATTACTACATCTCCACATGTTGCAATCATCACTGAAACTTGGCTCACCTCCAAATATTCTCCCAGATTTCAGACATACAACATTCAACGTTGGGATAGACCAGCCCGGCCCGGAGGGGGACTTCTCCTTCTAACCAAGACCTCACTTTCAGCCCGCCCTGTTAAGCTTATACCCTATCCCGATGGCTCATTGGAAATTTTGGCCACTATTCTTCCATTTTTATCTTCCCACCTATCCATTGTTGGTGTCTACAGCCCCCATCGTCGCATCTCCAGTACAGAGCTTAATCACTATGTGGCCCAACTGCCTGCCCCAATCTTATTCATTGGGGATTTTAATGCCAATCATCCATCCTGGAGCCGTGGTACTCCTAACCAGGCGGGGTATGATTTATATAACTATTTATTAGCAAGTAATTTATGTAGATTATCTGATCCTTATCTCCCAACTTATTATGTTCCCCGTACCAATTACTGCTCTTCCATTGACCTGTGTTTTGGCTCTGCGGTCCTACTTCCACAATTATCATCGTCGGTGGGCCCTGATCTGGGAAGTGATCACTGGCCCCTCCTCTTGAAATTTGACGGTTTTCAGCCTCCAAGTCACCCGGTCTCTCTGCCCAAATGGAAGATTCCCGCTAACTATGATTGGACGATTTATCAAGATATTGTTCCCCTCCCTGAGACTAGCAGCACAGACCCGACCGTCCTCCATGCAGAACTTGTTGATGCGATGAACACAACAGCCAAGAGTCTTTTCCACTACTCGCAGGGATTGCCATCTACTGAGCCCTTAAAGCCCTGGTGGACTGGTGGACTGCTGACTGCTCGAGAGCAGTTGCTCTTCGCCGCCGTGCTATCAATACTCAACGTCAACATAAATCCCTGCAGAACTGGATCTCCATTAAACGTGCCACGGCTTACGCTAAGAAGGTTCTCCGAAAAGCACGCGTGTCCTCCTGGAGACTATACTGTGGTAAACTATCACCAGATACACCTCCTTCTGCAGTGTGGCGCATGTTTAATGGCATCAATGGGAGACGTACCTTCTCGTCGTATCCATTGGTTGATAACGGCCACATCTGCCAGTCACCAGAGGACCGGGCCCGTGCTATTGCTGATCATATTCAAAGCTTACAACCCCCACTTATCATCGCGGCTCATGCCCAGGATGAGGTGCATACAGCAATGGCCCTCAACTCCCCAATGGATACTCCCTTCACCCATGACGAACTTCTTTTGGCTTTGCACACCCTCCAAAGTAGCAAAGCAGCTGGTGAGGACCAGGTGCCATATGAATTAATTAAGCATCTCCCTAGCACCTTTTACCCCTTACTATTGCAACTGGTTAACTCTTCATGGGACCTTAAACTGTTACCCACGCCTTGGACCCGGGGAATCATATTGCCTTTCCTAAAGCCTGGTAAGGACCCGTCAGCTCCATCATCTTATCGGCCGATCATTCTTCGTCCACACTTAGCAAGCTCATGGAGAAGATGGTACTTCGTCGACTGCAGTGGTTTCTGGAACACAATTCTATTATCCCATCATACCAAGGTGGATTCCGCCCCTCCTGTTCCACAGTTGACCATGTCCTAAATCTGGAACAGGCTATTTTAACTGCACTATCTCATAAGCGCACTACCATTGTTGTGTACCTTGACCTGTCTGCTGCCTTTGACAGTGTACCTCATCTACTCCTCATGATGAAAATGGCCAAACTGGGAGTTTGTGGGAAGATGCTCTCTTGGATCCAATCTTTTTTAACATCCAGGACGGGACGCGTGTTTCTTCAAGGTGCCTTCTCCTCAGACGTGATTTATGGTGTTGGTGTGCCGCAGGGCTCAATCCTCAGTCCGTACCTATTTGATTCCTACCTAGCAGACTTCCCTGACTTATCCCCAGTGCACCTAGTTGCATACGCCGATGATCTGACCCAATACTATTCCCATGAGGACCCTCTGACAGCGGCACGTACTATACAGGATGCACTTGACTCCCTTCACCAATGGACTTCCACCTGGGGCCTCCGAGTCAACCCCAATGAGACTGTCTAACAAGTTTATTCCCGGAAACGACCTGTTCCAGCGATAACCCTCAAGTTCAATGGCGTCAATCTTGCACAGTCTGCCAGTCATCGCTACCTTGGTGTGGTTTTTGATGCCCCGCTCCTAACATGGAAGGACCATATAGACTACCTTGTGGACTCCTCACGACAGCACCTGAACATCATGAAGGCTCTTACTGGTACAACGTGGGGTGCACATCCATCTACTCTCCGCATCTTCTACACTTCATACATCCGTAGTAAGCTGGATTATTGTTCCCAAGCTTTTGCCTCAGCATCTCCAACGACCCACAAGAAACTAGAAGTGGTGCAAAACTCTGCCATGAGACTGATGACGGGTGCCCTACATTCCTCTCCAATCGCTGGGCTTTGCAGTGAGAGCAATCTCCTGCCCCTGTCTGTCCGACGAGATATTTTATGTACATCTTACTTTGCTGTCACCTATAGCGCACCGACATCTCACCCGTTCTCAGCCAACCTACGTGATGTCCCACTCTACCCAGATGCCCCTAGGGCGTGCAAAGTGCCATTTCGGGAAAGGATAGGCCCTCTCATCCAGCGCCACACTTTCATCTTCAGAAACAGCCACGCAACACCTCTGGTACCCCCTCTCCCTCCATGGGATTTTGTGGCTCCGAATGCATCGATAGACCCTCTACCTGGTATGCGGAAATCTGACGGCCCGTCCCACATCAAGCAAGCTATTCTCCAGTTGTTTACCACCTTCCCTGCTGACACTACTTAAGTCTACACTGATGGGTCCCTCATCCATGGTGCTACCGGTATCTCCGTCTCGACAGCTTTGTGGGTTCCTAAATTTAATTTAGTCCAGTGATGGCGACTGCCCCACCGCTCTACCATATTCACCGCTGAACTTTTTGGCCTCTTCAAAGCTCTCGAGACCACAGTCACCCTTCCCCCTGGTCATTATGTCCTCTGCTGCGACTCTCGAAGTGCTCTCCAATCCATCTCCTACGCCACTAAGACCAACAAAGAGCTTGTCCACCCGATCCTACAGCTTCTTGCTCGTCATAAGAGTAATGGCTCCTCAGTGTCCCTCCAGTGGGTTCCGAGCCATTCGGGTCTCCTTCACAACGAGATCGTGGATTCCCTTGCCAAGAACTTACACTCCCTCCAGCACATCACTAGGCTCCCCTACACAGTACGAGACAGGAAGATGATCCTTAGCGACGCATTGTGACAAACATTTATCCACGATTGGAAGGCACAGATAACGAATACCCGTTATGGCACTGTCAAGGATGACTGGATGGTTTGGCGGCACACTCGCTATAAGTCTCCATCTCTCAATAGGGCAGCCACACGTCTTCGGCTGGGACACTCCCGGTTGGCGGCACATATGCATCGCCTAGGTCTCCACCAAGATGGCCACTGCCAGCACTGCAATACCCCTGAAACTGTTGAACATTTCCTACTACATTGTCATAGATATCATGGTGCCAGGGTCGCCTTAAGGGAATGCATTCTCCGCCAGGGAGGACAGTTTACCATCAAGCATATTCTTGGAGGAGCACCTCTCAACACCACCGATCTTCATATCATCTCCACTGGACTCTCTACGTTCCTCGCTGCTACGGGGAGGATCCCCGACCTCTGAAGACCCTCCAACTACCGCTTCTCACCGTTACTCGTCTTCTGCACACTCCTCACCATCTACAGTATGTTACGTGCTAGAAATCGTGCCCCCTTGCCATGAACCTTAATTAAGTCTTGTACTACTTGCGCAGTTATCTGGGGGCTACATCCCTATTGACACTGTGCATCGTGAAGAAGAAGAACCTCTTGATATTGTTTATACAAACTAAGATGATACTCTGCTGAAGACCACTTGCATGTATACAGTGTGTGAATCTACGAGCAATAAGGAATTCTGAAGAATAAAACGCCTCTTTCCCATTCAGTTAATGCCTGGCAGATTTTGTTTATACCTATGAGCCGCTTGGCGGCGCTGGGTGTCGGGGAAATACACCTAAGCCTATTGAAGAGGACAATCCTTTCCTAATGCTCCTTTCCTTGCCTTGACCCTGCTATTACGAACTTTATGCTGACATGAACCTTATCTGCCCATAACAACTATGATTTAGGCTTTCAATCCTACTCCATCCTACACATAACTCACTGCCATAACTTAATATAACTAGTTTGGACAAGTTTAGCTCAAATATAGACTATATAACAAAGTCTGGGTTGGAATCCCTTTGCGTGTATAGTTAGCGAGAGAGGGAGTGACTGTATCGCTAGATTCCTTTCTCAAAAGCCGCTAGAATATCCTCTCGATATTGAATAAATGCAAACCATCTCTAGAATGATGCCACAACTCTGGAATGTTTTTTGTTGGTTTGTTTTGCATGTTTTACAATGTATAATGGTTCTAGATATTTATAGAGTATCCCTGGGAGTTATGGGAAAATGGTAGCTAAATTGAAGTATGTAGCGTTTTAAGATGTAGCGTTAAAGTAGCTCTATTGGCAACATTGACTTACATATTTATCGCTTTCGTCTCTTGGAATAATTCGTATATACTTCACTATTGGATGTAATCATACACATAAAAGTATGTATTTGAGCTTTGTGATACAAACCTATATATATATTTTATGAAAATACGTAATTGAAATTGTGCCGAGTTTGTGTTTTTGTTTGTTTACCAGCTCGGGGCCGGATACTCAAAGCCTTGCCTTAGTTCCAGGCCTTATATTACTACCCTCTGTTCTGCTTCAGGTAAGCACTTACACTAACTCTAATGTATTTTTTTAGCAATTTCGGCATTGCATTTTTGCTTGAATAACATGGTTATCCCATAGTTTTACTTAAATTTCGTAGTAGGCCTACGTGTGATGCCAGTTAGCCTATGCCAGATCCAAGTCTTTAGACATTGGCTAGTTTATACAGGTCTTTCATTACTGCAGTTAAGCACAAACTTATTTAACAAAGGCAAATAATGTATGAGGAGGGCTGGGTATGAGGAGGGCTGGGTATGAGGAGGGCTGGGTATGAGGAGGGCTGGGTATGAGGAGGGCTGGGTATGAGGAGGGCTGGGTATGAGGAGGGCTGGGTATGAGGAGGGCTGGGTATGAGGAGGGCTGGGTATGAGGAGGGCTGGGTATGAGGAGGGCTGGGTATCAGTATTTTGTGAACTAACTTAAATTAGGTTATAGGCTAGTAAACTTCATAAGGTTATTAGGCTAGGCCTAGGCTATGAGAAAACAGGCCTAGGCCTAGCCTAATTTTATTTCACTGCTCAACATATTTTTTGGGATGGATGTAGTTACCGGGTGTACCACTACCGACATACAACATAAATAGGCCTACTTATAATAAAATAAATACTTATAAATCTATAATACTAGGGTTACCGGGTGTACCACTACGGTCTTAGTAGGGTAATGTATTTTGTATCCAAAGGCAGTCAAAATAGACGGGAACATGATGGTGAGCGTCCGCGTAGTGTAAACAAGACGGGCGGTATCCTATACCCGGTAACTACATTCTTGCCTTTTGTTTGTTTTTGCTGTTGAGCTCTGCATATATTCAGGTAGGCTTGGGTTTTAGTAAAATTGCATTAGGCTAGGCTACATATTATTACTTCTATTGGAAAGGACAGGCCTACATATGCTAAAGAATTTAGCCTAGCCTACCACAATTTAGCCTAGGACTGAAAAACAAACAAAAATAGGCTAATTGCAGTTTTGGTAAGAGTTGTAGTTGTGGAGCGCACTGAAGTTGGTTACTTATTTACTTTTTACTGGTTCCTTGTTGGTCCTTTATATCAATAAGTAATAAGTAAATAGTTTTAGTTGCATTTTACGTATTCAAAATATACAAATCCGATACGTAAAAAGATGTAGAATAATTAATAAATTAGATAGTTTAGTTAAATTTTATGTATTCATCCTTCTTGGACCTTATATCAATAAGTAATAAATATATAGTTTTAGTTACATTTTATGTATTCATCCTTCTTGGACCTTTATATCAATAAGTAATAAATATATAGTTTTAGTTACATTTTATGTATTCATCCTTCTTGGACCTTTATATCAATAAGTAATAAATATATAGTTTTAGTTACATTTTACGTATTCATCCTTGTTGGACCTTTATATCAATAAGTAATAAATATATAGTTTTAGTTACATTTTATGTATTCATCCTTGTTGGACCTTTATATCAATAAGTAATAAATATATAGTTTAGTTACATTTACGTATTCAAAATAAAAATCCAATACGTAAAAAGAGCTAGAATAAGTAGCCTACAGTGGTCCCTCTCATTTAGCAAATTCATTAGTCTAGCCAAACCATCGCCAAAAGTGAATTTCGCCAAACGCGAATAGTACTTTAAATGGGAAAATTATCCATTAGTCTTTTGACGAGGCCCGACTCCCGAGTTCACCCTTTTGGGCCTTTTCAAACCGCCCGCCATGCGCATCGTCGATCGCCGACACTCGGCGCCGTCTGCTTATTCTGTTTTTGCTAGAAGACATAGGCCTAGCCTATATATCTCTACAAAGAATTGACCTAACCTAGGTTAGATGTATATCAGGCAGCAGAATTCATTGTTATTGTGTGAATAGTCTTATTGATAAGGAATAACCACATAACCTTAGCAATAAGTTGCTAAGTCACTAGCTAGCCAGACCAAGAAATGGTCTAACCTAGCTGCTTAGATATACAGTATATCAGGAGGCATAAACCACTTTTACCTTGTGAATGGTGAAGACTAGAATTTTCTATACCAACTGCTTTACGATTGAGCAAAATAATGAAATTGGTTTTGGATCCGTGGTCACTTCTTTGATTAATTATATACAATTTATCGATTGGGCCCCTGAGTCAGCTGATGTGCGCGTGTGTGTTTGTGTGTCACAGACTGTTCGGCACAATAAACAAAGCAAAACACAAGAGATATGAGGTTCACAAATCGGTTTGGTCAAGATTACTCTGTTAATATATGTTTATGAAATATACCTGGGATATTCTCGCTATCCAAGCAGCTCAGTTAGGGTTTTGTGAGTAGGCCTAAGCCTATCTATACCCTAGCCTCGGCCTAAGAGTAACTCTCATACGATGCTCTACTGTAGCCTACATGAAACATTAACAGCAATAGAAAAGACAATAGATAATAGATAACAGATTTTATTTACCATGAACTATTTAGAGTTAGGCCTGGTGAGACTAGCTTGCGGGCGGCGCATTCTGGGCCGACGCCATTCCGTGACGTCGGCATTCTCGCCAAAAGTGTATTTGAAGCGCCAAATTCGGATTCTGGTACCATATCCAACCTATCGCCAATACTGTGTTTCGCCAAGCTGAAATCCGCTAAACGCGAGGGACCACTGTAATAAGTAATTAGTTTTAGTTACATTTTACGTATTCAAGAAACAGATCCAATACGTAAAAACAGCCAGATTTTACCGGTTCAGGATAGGGCCTACAACTCCAATACGTAAAATCAGCTAGAATAAGTAATACGTAAATAGTTTTAGTTAAATTTACGTATTCAAGATACAAATCCAATATGTAAAAACAGCTAGATATTACCGATTCAAATGAGAGAAGTCCTATCGTGACTTGATAGCATTTCACTAGGCTATACTTTTTTTTGGCCTGGGAAACACTCTCTATAGTCACCTAACACTGGAAAGTAATAAAACGAAAATACTATTTTTACGTATTCGATAGATTTGACCTATTCAATAAGTAATAAGTAACTAGTTATACTGTACTTACATTTTACGTAATTTTTGTTTTATTATTATTTTCCAGTGTACTGTGTTAGGTGGCTACAGAGTTTCCCAGGCAAAAAATGTAGAGTGAAATGCTATCAAGTCACGATAGGACTTACCGGTATCTCATCTTGAATCTGTAAAATATGAGCTGTTTTTACATATTGGGAGTTGTATCCAAAATCGATATAATCTAGCTGTTTTTACGTATTGGATTTGCATTTTGAATACGTAAAATGTAAGTATAACTAGTTACTTATTACTCATTGAATAGGTCAAATCTATCGAATACGTAAAAACAGTAATTTTCTTTTTATTATTTTCCAGTGTTAGGTGACTATAGAGAGTGTTTCCCAGGCAAAAAATGTATAGCCTAGTGAAATGCTATCAAGTCACGATAGGACTTCTCTTATTTTGAATCGGTAATATCTAGCTGTTTTTACGTATTGTATTTGTATCTTGAATACGTAAAATGTAACTAAAACTATTTACTTATTACTTATTACTTTTTGATATGAAGTGCCAACTTTTATTCTAGCTGTTTTTACGTATGGGATCTGTATCTCGAATACGTAATATGTAACTAAAACGATTTACGTATTACTTATTCTAGCTGATTTTACGTATTGGAGTTGTAGGCCCTATCCTGAACCGGTAAAATCTGTCTGTTTTTACGTATTGGATCTGTTTCTTGAATACGTAAAATGTAACTAAAACTAATTACTTATTACTTATTCTAGCTCTTTCTACGTATTGGATTTTTATTTTGAATACGTAAAATGTAACTAAAACTATATATTTATTAATTATTCTACATCTTTTTACGTATCGGATTTGTATATTTTGAATACGTAAAATGCAACTAAAACTATTTACTTATTACTTATTGATATAAAGGACCAACAAGGACCAACAGTAAAAAGTAAATAAGTAACCAACTTCAGTGCGCTTAGTTGTGGGCATACCAAAAGCTTTGTATATAATTATAGCCTAGTCGCACGCTCGCAGTTAGGCCTACATTCGCGTCTAATTTAACTGCTGGGGATGGGGAGAGCTAAGTGAAGGGTTTATGGCGTGTGTGTGTAATGTGGTCGAAATGTTCGTTTATTGTATAATTATGTCATAGGCTAGTTCTCTCGATTCATAATGTGTAGGTTAGGTTAATTATGAGTTGTCTCGTACTTAACACGGGGCCGAGCTGTCTCGTTTTTACTGGGCCGAGCTGTCTCGCCGTGGGCCGAGTAGTCTAGCATTCTTCATGAGCAAACGAAGGGGACATCTAATAATAGACGGGAACATGATTGCAAAGGTCCGACGCCTCCCCCGCCGCCGTCATGTTTACATTTGTCGATCGCCGTGGTTAAGTTCGCGTCTATTTTGATGCCAGTTTTTTCGGTAATTTGCCCCCTGCTGGCAATATATATGATGATGACAATATGCCATGGTGGGGTGAGGGGGGGAAAAGCCCCCTCAACATATTATTGTATACAAAGGCAGTCAAAATAGACGGGAACATGATGGCAAAGGTCCGACGCCACTACGCGTAGTGTAAACAAGGCTGGCGGTACGCCCGCACTTAACATTCTTGCCGGCTACCATAGTGTAGTGGGAATATGAACATGATTAGATTAATATCCAGTATTCGAGAATGGATAATAAGTCGTAGGCGTGTGCATAAACCTTTAACCGTCTTGGTGGTGTAATGGTTAAGGTGTCTAAAAATCTGTGTGTGATAACCCAGGTTCGAATCCTGGTGGATCACATACTGTATATGCTTTCATAAATTTCTTGGAGGTGTTTGGTGTTGTGGTGAAATTAATAAAAAAATAGATTCATGCATAAAACTTATTTTCCGGAAATTAAAACTTTTATAAATAGGTTAGCCTTTAGGCTAGGCCTATCGGCAAGAGTTGCGTTATCGGGCGTATCACTTGGCCGGGTATAGGCTATCCTAGTGTTTACTAATTTATAGGCTACCCCTTTGAAAGGACATTAGCCGGGTAGGACAGTGTGCCAAAATTCGCCCATTTTCTTCGTGATCCCGAACACTAATATCTGAAAAAATATTGAATCTGAAATTAGCTGCTGTCAGGGCCAGAGTTCTGAGAGTTGGGAGCCCGCTAAAACAAAACCTGCCGTTCTATTTCTACATTAAATTCATCAAACGATAGTTGTTTTGACCTACATTGTACTCTACACTTGCTATGATCTTAGAACTATTATATATCACCTGAATTGAAGTCCAAATGCAGCTCCTAATGTAAATATATACGGATAAATCCAGAGCTTGGAGTCGCGGAACTATTTGTTTACACTGTGGGATTGCAACTGTTCGGATGAGGTGACTGTGACTTCGGCACCAATGACCCCCTACGCTCCAATGTAATATTGCGCCGAAGGCTGAGTCAAACGAACACAACTAATTTATTGACACTCGAATGTTCAATAATATGTAAATTAAAGGATAATAATATATATTTTTCTAAAACTATGTATATATTAACTAAACTAATCTGTATGTTTAATATATTGACTGATATGAATAATGTAAAATATTAATTTAAGCTTGAATGTTAGTTTTCTGACGAGAAATGATCCTGGGAGACCCCGTGCCAAAATACGCGATGTTCCATCGTGTGGATCAATTTTAAGGGGCCTCTAATTTATCAAAAATAGTGAATGAATATAAATTTTATGTGTTTGACACAAAGCGCAAGACCTTGACGAATTTGGTAAGCTATAAATTAGTACGATTTTATGATAAATTACTGCTTTTTGAGGGTTATATATATGACAGGATCAACGGCTGCAACGAAAAGGTATTTTGCCATGTTTAGATATTATCGTGTTCCTTGGATGACGTCAGATTAGTTTCGCGGCAGTGAATTATGGTCATTTGTGGAACACTTGGAAATATGTTTAGCTGTTATTAACCGATAGATTTGTGGAAAATAGAGTGAATTAAGGGGCTGGAATATAACATTAACTTCATGTGAATTGCGAGTGCCCTACACATTCTAAAATCGTGCATATTAATCTTGGGGAACTCAATATATATAAGGTATAAGTTCAAGGTCCATTCCTAGAGGCAGGATACCACCACAGCCTGTGATCATGGTGATGCTTTGGGTAAACCTGACTTTTAGCAAGTACCAACAGTGATTTTGTAAGTAGCCTAGCCTAGCATATTATTAGCATTTTGTTTTTCAGATAGGCCTAGTGTTGTATAGGCCTAGGCCTACTTGTATTAGTCTAGGCCTATGATAATTTGAAGCAGCAATGAATAGCCTAGGCTGAGGCTAGGCGTATTAGGCTTAGGATAACCCATTATCCAACATTCTTAAGACAGCCCCCCCACTAGTGGGGCTATGATAATGAAGATCAAGGAAGATTTGAGATTAAAGACAGTAAAAAATAAGGTTAACTAGGATATAGCCTCTAGGCCTAGCCTATGACAATAACAGTTTGCCGTCATGCCGTGGGCCTAACTTTATAGGGGCTGCCTAGCGGCCTATAGGATTTATTGAAGAGCCCTCAGTCCTCTCACGGCTTGCCCCTCCCCAGGACTTGTTGAAATTCTCATCTAGCCTAGTTCCGCAACCTATTATTGTATCCCACGACAGTCAAAATAGATGCGAACATGCAAGTAGTGTAAACAAGGCACGGCCTGGCAGGCGGTACGCCCGAATACTACATCCTTACCATTATTTTTTAGGTATGGTACCGGTATATAAGCTCAAACCTATGAAACGGTACGGATATAATCCTGTGTAGCGGGTGAACCTGTACATAGGCTATATCTCAATAATTTGGTACGGTAATGTTACAATATTTGTTTACATTTTACATTCATAAATAGTCCACTAATATACTAGTTAAGGTTAGGTTAGGTTTTGGTTTGTATAGGCTAGGTTAAAGATATTGTTCAATGTTTCTTAGTAAATAGGCATCTGAAAAACAGTTCCCTCTACACAGGATCTTACCAACGGTACGTAACAGACAGTCCTAACCTAACCTAACTTAGTGTCCAAAGTGAGGTCTGCTGCTAGCCTATGTTCTTATAACATTTTCTGCCAGAGTACCGGCACAATTTAATAAAGAGCGTACACTGTACCCGTACCGTACTGTATAGCCTAGGTTAAGCGGCTAAGCCTGCCGCCCTACAGTGCATTTATAGAGTTTTCGGCCATGATTTGGGAAGGCCTATCACTGAAGAATACTTTCGCAGTCTTACCGTTTGTTTTTGTTTTAAAGGTATAGCCTAGGCTATAGGTTACGGTATTACTGGTATCTTATTTTATTGTAGTTTAGGCTATATTATGAGTGGAGGATTTGCAATAACTTACCCTAACCAAAGTCCAAACTTAGTGTTCAAAGTGTGATCTGCACCCTGCCTCTATGTTCTCATATTGTATACCGGTAACTTTTTAGCCAGATTACCGGTACAATTTAATAAGTGTACAGGGTAGGCCTACCGGCTACCGCCTACAGTGCATTTATAGATTTCCCGGCCATGACTTGGGTATCGCTAAAGAATCTTTCCGCAGCCTTATGTACAATTACTAGTTTTTATTTCTTCAAGGAATATAGTACAGTAGTTTATTGTTCAATTGTTTATCATGTTATGAGTAGATAATTTGCATTACCTTACCCTAACCTAACTTTACTTAGTCTTAGTGTCCAAAGTGGGGGCTGCCACTATCCCCACAGTCCACACCCCCGCTAACTAACCTATATAATTGGTATGTCTTGTCATTACTATAACCTGACTTCACGGGGGTAACGGAGACTTGATTGAATATTTTCGGAATTAGCCTAGCAGAATCTTGGGTCTTTTAAAGTTGTGAAAAATAAAGTAAGTTTCTACGTTCCTAATGATTGTACTTAACCCGAGATGGGAATAGCCTACCCAGGTATTTTTTACTCGGACCAGGGAAAATAATAGACAAACAAATGTTCTAATCAAAGTTTATTCTTGAAACTTGGTACCGGTATATATTTTAACCAGTACCGGTACTCTACAGTAACTCGTGTATCATATGAAAGGATATAAATTAAGTATGTAATAGTTCTTGGAATGCAACAAATATACATGAAATCTTTATTGGACAAAAGTTACAAAACTAAAACAGGGACTGCTAAGAATAATTTAAAAACTTGTTTTCAATGCCTATATTAGTGGACCTGAAGTGAATCCTTTGAGACTGAAGTACAGGCAGCCAGCTCCCCTAGTATCCTGATTAAACACCAGTAAACATACATAACATCCCTTTTACTTACAATATTATTCATTCCTTTTAATAAATTTTGAGCATGTATTGTGCGTATATTTACCTTCACATCTCATAATTTCTCCGGCGGCCGAGGGTCTTAGTCATTCTCTCGCTTCCCATACGTTCCACATGGCCGAACTATCTCAAGGTGTTCTTTTTTGCACTTTCCAGTACATTCACACCACACTTCTCGTACTTCCTCATTCGTCTGTCTATCCCTCCATGTAACTCATTTCCATCCCTTTCACTCTTGGTTTGAATCTCTCCAACAACGTCCATGCTTCGCTTCCGTAAGTCAGTGTCGGGATTACCACACTGTCATGCAAGGACTTCTTCAGTTCCATGCTGACCACCCTATTTCTTGTTACTGCTTTCAGCATTCCTACAACCCTCTTCCCCTGTTGCACCCTCTCCCACACTTCTTCATCCATACTCCCATCTTTACTCTGTACACTGCCTAGATACTTAAATGAGCTGACAATCTCCATAGCCTGACCGTTCAACTTCACCTCACACTCTGTGGCTTCACTCCTTTCGAAGACCATAACCTTGCTCTTCCCCGCATTTACCTTCAGATTCCATTTTTCGTACACTGTTCCAAACATATTTACCAGACCCTGCAACTCCCATTCATATCGTCAGCAAACAGCAGTACACAAACATCCACTGCTCTTCCTTGAATTTCTTTTATGACTCCATCCATATATATATATATATATATATACATACAGTATGCAGGAAAATCCACAAGGAAAGAAGAAAAACACTGAGTCCCAAGCGCTTTCGTGTATTATTACATCTTCAGGGGAGGTCAGACAGACACTTGTTGCTGTGACTTTATTGCATATATACAGTATACAGTATATATATATATATACCGGTATACAGGGTGTTTTAAAACAACACTGCCAGACCTCATCTGCTAATTAGTAAATACAATAACGAAGACGATTATCTAAGGACAAAATGCAAAATAATATACCATTAATGATTTAAACCGCATAGAGTTAACTAATTAGTGACACCCAGGTATGAGCTATAATCCGAACACGGGCTAGTGTCCCCCCTCCCCCCCAAATAGCCTACCTCTTGCCTCCCATCCCAGTTCGAGTTTTTCTTCGAAGCTTTGGAGTCATAACGAATCTTCTCATGTGTTTAATCATCTGCTCGGCCATGGTGCTATCTTCTTCTGTCATAGTGATTTTATTTACCTTATAATATCACATAAATATGGATTGTCGTTATTTAGGTGTGTCTCTGCCTTTGTTATTTTATACTCGTTAAGTCCAAGTGACGTAACTTGTTTGTTTTGGGTACCATTAGATGATTTTAAATATTCATTAGTGAACACCGTATACTTGTATGTCTACAGCTACGTAAAATCGTCAAACTTCAACCATAAAACTGATAGACATATTTCGTTATTACTCTGTGATAATAGTAAGGTAATGAGGTATTTGTATTGAAACAGTAAATTATGCAGGAACATTTTGTCCCATTCAAACAGTTTCACGAACGATTAAATTACCTATAGCAGTGTTCGGATACCTGACCCAGACTTGAAATTCATTATTTTACCTCTTGGTCATCGTTACAATTGGTGCATATCTTTTTACGCTACTTGGATTATAATAATTAGCAGTTTTCTTCTAATTGCAAAATATCATTACCAATTTTATGTTACTTTGATTTTGTAATTATTCATATGTGATTAGGTCATTAGATATCTCCTCTTTACCTTTTTTACTTGGTAATCATTCATATTATGTATCATATGTTTTGTGCTGAGCTCAGAACCCTGTTTTGCTACATTTCTAAATAACCATTTATCTCCGTTACAATATATTTTTGGTAAAAATAGAATAGAAATATGTGTATTATATATTTTTATCAATGTGGTCGTCATACTCTGGCAGTGTTGTTTTAAAACACCCTGTATATTTAACAACCAGGGGGACATCATATACCCTTGCTTTAACCCAACATTCAGATCAAAGAAGTAGCTCTGTTCATTCTCCACACATACCGACGCCTTTGCACCCTCATAATTATATACTCCACACTACTTTCAGCCGGGGCTGTTCAGCCAGGCTGCCTAGGGAACAATATCAACAACAACAACTGCTTTCAGCAACTTACCATCTGCTTCGTATATGCTTCCTTCCCTTATCAGCGATACACCAACATCCACTGCTCTTCCTTTTATTTCTTTTATGACTCCATCCATATACTGTATATATTGAACAACCATCGGAGCATCACACACCCTTGCTTTACCAAACATTCAGATCAAAGGACTCCCTCTGTCCATTCTCCACACATACTAATACCTTTGCACTCTCATACATACTCTTCACTGCTTTCAGCAACTTGCCATCTACTCCGTATATTCTCAGTACTTTCCACATACCTTCTCTATCAACTCTGTCATTCCACTCGTTGCCTTCCCTTATTAGTGGTACACCAACATCCACTGCTCATCCTTGCATTTCTTTTATGACTCCATCCATATACAGTATATATTGAACAACCAGGGGGACATCACACACCCTTTCTTTAACCCAAAATTCAGATAAAAAAACTTGCCCTGTTCATTCTCAACACATACTGACACCTTTGCACCCTCATACATGCTTTTCACTGCTTTCAGCAACTTGCTATCTGCTCCGTATATTCCAAGTACTTTCTACATACCGGTACCTTCTCTATCAACTCTGTCATAGGCCTTCTCCAAGTCGATGAAGGCAGCATACAACTTTTGTCCTTTCTCAAGATATTTCTCCACAACATATTTCAGGGCAAAGATCTGAGCTACACATCCTCTTACCTTCCTATGATGAATACTGTATGTTAATAGTTTCCCCAGCAATACTGACTGAAATGCCCAAATATATTGCATGTGCGCTTCTGATTTATCTAAAATATGTAAAATTATACCAAATACCAACTACATTAGCACAAAAATCAATCCATCACAGAAACAGGATAAAAACATGGAATAAATACCCCAAAAGATTAATACGTTAACCCTTTCCCCAGCAATACTTACTGAACATGCACAAATAAATTGCATGTGCTCTTAAGATTTAGCTGAAATATGTAAAATTACACCAAATACTAACTACATTTAGGGAAGGTAGCAAGTTAGGGAAGGTAGCAAGGGAAACATTAAGTGTGTGAAAGATAAGAATGGGAGAATGCTAGCCGAGAAGCAAGAGAGAGTCGAAAGATGGAGGGAGTACTTAAATGAGTTGCTAAATGTAAGTAATGAAGAGCCAGCAATCATAGCTGGATATGGTATGGGAGGGAGAAGAAGAGAAGTAGTGGAGGAGGAGGTGGGGATCAGGAGGTCAGAAGTGTGGGAAGCCATGAAAAGAGTGAAGTTGGGGAAAGCACCAGGAACAGATGGGGTGTGTGGGGAAATGTTGAGGTATGGTGGTGAGATAGTGATCGAATGGGTATGGAAAATTTGCAAACTAGCATGGGAGAAGGGGAGTGCACCCGATGACTGGAAAACTGGCATAATAGTCCCCCTATATAAGGGCAAAGGGGAAAGAGGAGTGTGTGGTAACCACCGAGGAATAAGTCTTCTAAGCGTAGTAGGGAAGGTATACAGTAGGGTAGTGATTGAGAGAGTGAGAGTGAGAACGGAGAAATGGATAGGCGACGAGCAGGGAGGTTTTAGGAAGGGAAGAGGATGTGTAGATCAGATTTTTACCCTGAATTGTGTTGTTGAGAAATATCTGGAGAAGAAACAAAAGGTGTATGTTGCCTTTATGGACTTGGAGAAGGCCTACGACAGAGTGGATAGAGAAGGTTTGTGGAAAATACTTAGAATATACGGAGTAGATGGCAAGTTGCTGAAAGCAGTGAAGAGCATGTATGAGGGTGCAAAGGCGGCAGTACGCGTGGAGAATGAGCAGAGCGAGGTCTTTGACCTGAATGTTGGTTTGAAACCGGGGTGTGTGATGTCCCCGTGGTTGTTTACTGTATATATGGATGGAGTCATGAAAGAAATACTATCAAGAGCAGTGGATGTTGGTGTATCACTGAAAAGGGAGGGAATTGAATGGAAGCTACCTATATTGCTGTTTGCGGATGATACAGTTCTGATGAGTGATAATGAATGGGAGTTGTAGGGTCTGGTAAATGAGTTTGGAACAGTGTGCGAAAAACAGAATTTGAAGGTAAATACGGGGAAGAGCAAGGTTATGGTATTCGAAAGGGGTGAAGTCACAGAGTGTGAGGTGAAGCTGATTGGTCAGGCTATGGAGATAGTCAACTCTTTTAAGTATCTGGGCAGTGTGTTGAGTAAAGATGGGACTATGGATGAAGAAGTGCGGGAGAGGGTACAACAGGAGAAGAGGGTTGTAGGAACGCTGAAAGCAGTAACAAGAAATAGGGTGGTCAGTATGGAAGTGAAGAAGTCCTTGCATGACAGTGTGGTAATACCGATACTGACTTACGGAAGCGAAGCATGGACGTTGGTTGACAGACTCAGACCAAGAGTGAGAGCAGTGGAAATGAATTACTTAAGAAGTGCGTGCGGAGTTACATGGAGGGATAGACAGACTAATGAGGAAGTAAGAAGGAGGTGTGGTGTGGAGGTAGATGTGCTGGAAAGTGTGAAAAGGGACAACTTGAGATGGTTCGGCCATATGGAACGTATGGAAAGCGAGAGAATGACTAAGAGGGTGTACGAGAGCGAGGTGGAGGGACAGAGAGGGAGAGGTAGAACGAAAGAGAGGTGGAAGGATGGAGTGAGGAAGTATATGAACGAAGGCGGTGCTGGTTGGGGGAGGGACATCGACTGACTGGGGACAGAGGTGCATGGGGGCGGTTTGTTCGTGGCCACCCCTTCGGGGATCACGGCGTCGGGCAATAGATAGATAGATAGACTAACTACATTAGCACAAAAATCAATCAAGCACTTTAACAGGATAAATAAAATGGAAGAAATAGCCCAAAAATTAATTTATCTATAGCCTACCGGTATATATTGCCGGACACCTTGATCCCCGAAGGGGTGACCACGAACGAAACGCCTGCATATTTCAAGCTCGCTTGAGTTATCACTCTATCGTCTTTTAGAGCTTTTTGGCCCGGGGTAATTACCACACCATCGCGTCATAAGGAGTTTGAGGGGGTTAAATTGCTAAATACATAGAGGAAGAGGAATGCCAAGTAAAGCTAAAAAAAAATATATAAGATATTTTAACATGAGGTTGCTTATAATAATTTGTACCTCTGTAGTTTCTCCATGGCTAACCAAAAAGGTCACATTCCTAAAAAGTGCCAACCAAAAAGGCCAAGCTTCTGTACAGAAAAAAGGCCACATACCATTACCCTTATGGTGACCCTATCAAATAATCAAAACAACCACACTTCTTAACCCAATTCCCGCGGGGCCCCTCGTATGACGGAGACGATTTTCCGGCTATTTTGTAGCCTGTGAGCCAGGCTAGCTTTTGCAAGCAGCACGGATGGACGTCAGCCGGAGCCTACAGGCCCCGTCACGACACTGAGGTTTGTGTGAGAGAGAGCTCACTTATGTGCAGCATCACACATAGCGAAAACAGAAAATAATTGGTAATTTTTAGGGATTTCGCCTATCAGATTTGGTAATTTTTAGCAATTTTGCCCTTCGTTTGCAAGATCGTTACAAGAAAACCAGACATCGTACAGGGATGATTCAGGAGTAATTTGAAAACTATTACCGTACTTTCACGAATACATAATTGTATTACGCTCTGGCTTTTGCTTATGCATGAAAATGAGTAGGGAATGAAGGCAATTTCGGGCAATTATGCCTACTCGTACAGGATTAATAGCTTTAACCAAAATGGTCACACTCCTTAACCCGCTGAGTGCCAGGGACGTATACAGTATATACGTCCTAGGGTGTTGTCACGCCCAGTGCCAGGGACGTATATATACGTCCTCGCCGAAAAAATATCGTAGCAGCGAAACGACTGCACCTATGGCTTTCATATTTTTACCACATGTACCTTACCCTTTTGGCTACCCACCACAAAAATCCCAAATCCCTCCTCCCACCCACTCGCTGACTGTCGGTCCCGTCAGAAGGAAAAAAAAAAAAAATCTGTGGCGGCGAAACGATTGGACCAATCGGTTCCATATTTGTGTGACAAGTCTCTTATCCTTCTGCCTTCCCTCCACCACACCCCCAACCACCTCCCACCACCCACTTCTAGCATAGAAAGGAAAAAAGGAAAAAAAGGAAAATCCGTGGTGGCGAAACTACCTCACTAATCGGCTTCATATGTGTAACACAAGTCAATTACCCTTCTACCTTCCCCCCACCAACCCCAAAATCACCCTTCCACCACCCTCCCACCCATACATTCCGATACCATAAAAGTCTCTGTAGTCTAGTGTCTTTTCAGCTACTTTCGGGACCATCGGGGACCTGATTTCTGGCGAGGGAAGTGTTTTTTTTTACCATTATCCTTCCTTTCTCTCCCAACTTGATAGATTTAGCCAAAAAAAATAAAAAAATATAAATAAACTCGGGCACTGGCAGAAGCACACCGTCAAAATTGGCTGGCACTCAGCGGGTTAATGGTCTAAGTGGCCATAGCCAAAAATGGCTACACTATATTCCTTCTGTACTTTCTCCATGCCCTATAAGATACATGATATTTTGATATATGTGACACAGCCCTTGTATCCAACACAATACCCTGCATGCAACCCCGCTCGAACCCCGCACAACGTTGCTTGCAACTTTAATTATTATTATTATTAGTAGTAGTAGTAGCAGTAGTAATTATTTCTAAAGAATGCTGGCACACACGAATATATATTTTCAGTCTTATTGTAAAATCCAGTGCAAAAATAGAGCCAAAAAAATATTGGCAATTAAAAGATGCCAGGATAATTAGTGGTGTACAGTATTTGTGTCTGTCTATTGTATGGTACGAAGATGGTAGCAACACACGAACGTACTATCATCTATAGGCCTACATGCTGTTGGCAACGATTTTATACAGGGATATATTTTATTCATTATGGTGAGTCTAGAAAAGGAGATCCCTATAATATAGCCATTTGTAACTCGAGGAGGGCTGGAGCAAACATCTATGGTCTGTTAATGTTGTTCTCAAATTATAGAAATGTCAGCTCAGTCGGGGTTTCTAGACTCGTTATTATAAATCGACTATACAAAAGTTTTAACTAAATTGCAGATGCCTGACAAGAAGTTGGTCAATACGGTTTTTTTTTATCAGAGGAAATTGAATGAACGCTAGTGATCATTGGGTATGTGTCTAGGCTTAGTAATATTTAATTTCGTGCATGCGCGCGCGCGTGTGTGTGTGACCACGCGCCAGGTGAGGAGGACAGGTAGGTACAGGTCAGGTCAAGGTCAACCACTGAGGCTAGCTGGGAGTGTGGGAACCTTAGGGAAGCAGGTGTGGGCAAAAATACAAGTTGGGTATATTATTGTTGTGGGTTTTGGTTTCTATTGTGTCTTGTACTTAAGGGGGCCCACTTCGTTTATTTTTATCTTTCTCCCTGGGTTGTATTCATTCGACCCCATTCAGCCTACTGTTTTAAGACTTTTATCCCCATCCAGGTGTCGATTTTTCCTGGCGAGCGGTAGCGAGCCAGCATATTTATCAATGTTTTTGAAAGCAGGCTACATTTTTTAATTTTTCGATAGAAAAATGTGTCCAGCGAAGCCGGATTTCTCCATACATTGCTGGCTAGCGATATTGACACCTGAATGGGGATAAGTGTCTTAAAACAGTAGGCTGAATGGGGCCAAATGGATACAAGCCAGAGAAAGCGAGAAAAGGAGATAAACAAAAGCAAGTCACCCACCTTAAATGTTGTACACCTCTATCCGTCATTCAAACCGATTTAACATTAATATTTGATAATATTGTCTTAACCCCTTCAGCACCATGACTTATTTGATATATCTTAACCCCTTCAGCACCATGACGTATTTTATGTCTTAACCCCTTCAGCACCATGACGTATTTGATGTCTTAACCCCTTCAGCACCATGACGTATTTTATGTCTTAACCCCTTCAGCACCATGACGTATTTTATGTCTTAACCCCTTCAGCACCATGACGTATTTTATATGTCTTAACCCCTTCAGCACCATGACGTATTTTATGTCTTAACCCCTTCAGCACCATGACGTATTTTATGTCTTAAACGTCTCGGAAAAAACTATATCAACATATAACCCTTTATTATTTTACTTCCTATAAATAACCACTGTTGAATCATAGAACACACACACACACACACAC
>JBAKBP010023261.1:0-37262 GCA_037953745.1 Lithodes maja
GTCTGAGCTCACAGGGGGAAGAAATATCCCGAAACTGGCCGGAACTACTGCCCGAAATTATCTGGGGAGTGAATACCACGATTTGTAGGACTACTGGGTATTCTCCCTACGAAATTATTTTCGGAGTCACTCCAGAATTGCCTCAGGAAAGACATTTTCCCTATCCCATTCATTCCACCAAGTACTCACAACCGAAACAATATCTGAAAGAGAAGGGGGAGCGAAGACGGAAAATTCACAATCATGTGACGCAGCAACAGCCTACTAAACTGAATCTCAATAACCCATATTACCGGGGGGAATATATTCTAGTGAAGAGACATAATCCCACCCGAACGGGGAAACTGGAGAAGTACGAGGGCCCTTTCAAGATTGTTGAAATAAACGGGCCATATCAGGTACTACATGTACATCACGGAGGTATTGTGTCGGCTACGCACATCCGCCATACCAAAAGGTACGAGGGTATTTTACCCACAGACCTGAGCGACTGGAGTGAGGGTGAAGAAAGTGAGGGAGAATTAGAATCTTGAGCAGATCTCCCAAATAATTGTTCAAGTGGTCGCCACCGGGAAGGTAATAATTCAAGAGGTAGAGATAATAAGGTATTCCCGTTCTGGTGGTCATTCAATAATAAGCAAACCGAGAGTCTTTCCGAGTCGGAGGGGGGCGAAGAAGCAGAGGAGGTTACTATGAGTGGAGAGAGGGAATATTCTGGACGCACCCGCGACGATAAGTCTACGGTCCCAGACAGCGACGTTTCAGTTACCCCGGGAGATTTTTATGAAACTCTAAGCAGTGAGGAAGAACATTTTCAAGCTGAAGTGAGTAAAGAGACAGTATTCCCTGGGGATAAAACTCCACCGGATTCGTCGGTACCTAAGTTTGATAAAACACGAGGGAACCAACCGACAGGCTCTCCGGAGAACACTCAGCCAATAGGCCCCACGGAAACTATTACCCGAAGTGGTAGAATTAGTCGTCCACCAATAAGGTACCCGGACGAGGATATACATAGGACTCACAAGGCGAGAGCTTGCGAGTTGAAAGGCACCATGCCTCTCCCAACTGATCCCCAATACCGGCTCCATAGACTAATAGCCATTGTCGACGGAAAAGGACAAAGAGTGCAGACTACCCAAACTTTTAAGCAATTTCTCAGTAAGCCGGGGCAAATTTTGTTGGCTAAAACTACGGTTGGGAACCAAAATCCTGCAGTACAGCTACACAAGTGCCTTTGCGAAAATGGTGAAATGGTGGAGTGGCAGAGTGAGGGCCATGACTACAATCACCACCCATAACGAAGGTCGTCGCGCTCCTTGGTGCCGCTAGAAGAGCGGCGAACACATCTAAAGGTATCTAAAGGTAAGGGCGTAGTGTTGCGGCGATCAGGAGCTCGCCTTGATTTAGTAGGAGATCATAAAGTAGAAAGACGGCCGGCCAATCAGCGTGCTCCTTTTGGCCGAGCCTTTTGGCCAGATAACGTGGACATTACAGGCATGACTTCCACCGTCTGCACACCTCCTCGATTAGCCAATCAAAAGGCTCCATTGTCGGAGCCGAAATATGCCCGTACAGCCTCGCCTAAAAACTCGCTTCTTTCACAGACCGTTCCTTCGGATTGCAATCTTTTAAATAACTTAGTGCCAGCCCTATACTCCCGTAAGCCACTAAAAGATAATTGCAAACGACTTCCTGGGACATACTATAGAGAGAGAGAAGAAGAAGAGATAAAAGTAAATATGCCGCTCGCGCATGCCCAGCGGCATCGAGCCTCGCGTGCGAGCCAGCCAATTGCAGCGCGGGAGAGAGGGGGCAGAACTATAAAGGGAGGGGGGGAGCATGTTGCAGAGTCATTCAGGCACTGGGCACCACTGGGGCAGCTTGCCACAGCCCAGCCTCTCTCTCTTCCCAGGGCACCTCAGGAAACTTGGCTTACCCTACTGCAGCCTTCCAGCCCACCGCACCAGTTCCCGTGAATACTCCCTCGTGCCTGGCATCACTCTCACCTACGTGGAGATTACACCACCAGTATCCCTCCGCCTGGCGCCACATTGCTGGTCTACACACCCGTAGCCAGACAATTCAAGAGGGTCGACAGGTAGTAGCTGAGAGTGACCGTTTCCAGAAGATAAAGAGAAAGAGAGAGAGATCATGTTAACTGACCCAGTGGTTACCCCTAAATAATTAATGTGTTCTTATTAGAATAGACTAAAGAGAAATAGACTTGACTTACGAAACAAAATAAAGGGATGACGTGTTCATAGAGTATTAGTGTTTATTGATAGAGAAGGCTCCATGCCATTAGCTACCAAATAGATAGGATCTTATAGGACGAGAATTAATTAAAGTAAGAGGGATTGAGATTTGAAAGCAACTATAGGGTTCAGTGGGAATAATAGATAGTTGCGGATAGATGCGCTTCAGCTTAGGGATATATATATATATATATATATATATATATATATATATATATATGTGTGAAGGACACTAGTCCGAGTATTAGGGAAATATATATAGGAAGGACACTAGTCCAAGAATTATACTATATCTTATGTTGTGGAGGAAATTGAATTAATAATCTTATTAATGGTTAGTCCGTCGGTTGAGCGGCGATAGAGAATAAGCCTAAAGTAGAATCTTTGAATTAGTAAGGACGTATCTATTGCGTTAAGATATTATGTACGTATCCGGGAATAAGTGTAACGGATAAAGAATTCAATATCGTGAGATAAAGATTATATAATTTGCGGGGAATTAAGTGGTCTACGGGCCAGTGTTGTATTCAGGTGTTGTATTGTATTAGGGTTAAGATATTGCGTTGTATTAAGAGAATTTATGTTCAGGTGTAACGGACTACGCGTTCGATGCTGTAAAGGGGTGGCGAGATAAATATTGTATTATTTATGGGAAATTAAGTGGTCTACGGGCCAGTGTTGTATCCAGGTGTTGTATTGTATTAGGAGGATTTATGTGCGTAACGCCCCGGTCTTATAGATAGACATCCAGGGGTTATATTATTTAGGAAATAGCATTTGTGATTTAGATTTGCGAATAAGAGTCTTTGGTCAGAGAAGCCCTGGTCTCTTAGTTAGACATCCGAGGGTGTTGTAAAATGATTAGTTGAGTCTGGTAACCTGCAATGGATCGAAGTCGAAGTGAGTCATTACCTGATTAGCGGGAATCCAAGTAGATGGTAACGGGAGCTCTCGAGTTCCAATGTACTATCTGGTGTGGGTCAACGAACTATTCAATTCGTGTATTGAACTCATTTCGGCCCGAACAGGAAGTGGGTTACTGGACCCGTGTTAGCTTAAGAGTTGGCTGTTAAATAAATATACAAAACTCCAACAACTGTCTAATTATTTCCCCACCTTATTAGTGTACTTGAACTTAGAAATTTAAGTACAACAGTGATTATAGCTAATTTTCCAGCGGACTCAAGGTAGGATGTATTAACACCTCGCAGGTTATCCTTATGAACATTGATTCCTGGATTTTTTTTATTTCCAGAATTCCCAGCACCTTAGTGACTACAGGACCGGCGGGTGGTGGCTGCTGATTCCGGCGGGGGGGGGGGGCCTTTATCCATCATGCCTCGGTTTGAGTTATGCGCTACTCCTAACTGTTCAATGTTACCTATATTCGCTCATAAACTCGGTTTAAAATGTGTTAAGTGTTTAGACCGCTCTAGAGGCTTGTGGGTGTCAAAGCGTTGTTCCGTCTGTGCCAACTTGAAAACGTCTTTGTTCTCCAAGAAAGACATGTCGTGCTTGGCAGATTTGCAAGAAATAAAGGCCATTTTTAACACTTATGCCAAAGACACAGCCCATAAGGCTCTTCACTGTGATGATGAAGCCCTCTGGGAACAATTAATAATAAAGTCACTTGTGGTCAAATCAGCCTCCCATAAATCTGTTAGGCCTAAAGTGAAATCTAAAAACCTTTCCAAAGAGGTAGTGAGTAGCAGCAGTGGCACTGACAGCGAAATTACCGAGGTTCCCCCCCCCCCCCCCCGACCACCCAAAGAGGAGACGTTCACCCTCTCCAAAACGTAAGTCGAGGTCGAGGTCGAGGTTTCCCCGCAGACAGTCCCGATACTCTTCGGCTGAGTCTTTCCGGTATAACAAGCGCCGGAAGGAGGACTCTCAGTCACGTAATGGTAGCCGGAAAGAGACCCCACAGCCACCTCCCTCTACCCCTACCTCCGACGCGACCGACGTTGAAGCCGGCGGCTCGGAAGTGGGAACAGAGGACATGGAGTCCCAGACGGGTCGTGAACAATCTTTGAGTGTACCGCCTGATTTCACCTTTGCTATTCCTAAGTTGAATTATGTGCCACGTACTAGCCTCTCAGCCGGACCTAGGCGAGTCCTGAAGCTAGCTCCCAATCTTCTAAGGGATCCCACAGTAAGTGTGTTACCTCAGATGAGATAAGTGATATTTTACATGAAGTAATGCAACAGTATAATCTCCCTACCTCCTCTGACCCCCCTGCCAGTCTACCTGTAGTTTCCACGAGTCACTCCACGATAAGACCTCTCCAACCTTTGGGTTTTCTTACACCCCAAGCCACTATGCCTCCTATGTCCTTGTCTCCGGCGGTAACCGCGGCTTCCGGCACTACAGTGCCAGCCACGCTTACTACCACTAATGTTAGAGTAATCTCGGATATCACTCCTCCTCCCTTAGATAAGGTTCCTCAGATGAAAAGGCCCTATGCCTCTCCTCTATGGACTGGACTAACGCCACTAAACCCACATTTAGCACAACCCACCATTTCGGGAGACCTTCCGGTCCCTAGTGAGTGGAAAATTGAGATAAATAGAAACAGAAAGTTCAGGGCTAAGGACGAAGCAGGGAGATTACTGGATGTATCAATCAAGGCCATCCCTAGTTCTTATAATCCAGATTTCTTTGTTCATACGGCTGCCCTGGCAATTGCTGCCGCCTCATCTGCACGACTCTTTGCGGACTGGTCTAAAGCAGATGGCGTTAATGATGTCAAGGCTTTGAATGCTCTCACGCCGGAATTGGATACAATTCCGGTACTGGAGAGAGGGAATATTCTGGACGCACCCGCGACGATAAGTCTACGGTCCCAGACAGCGAAGTTTCAGTTACCCCGGGAGATTTTTATGAAACTCTTAACCTAACAAGTGCGCATGGGGATAATTAGACACCTCTCCCTGTGCTTTATTTGAGATGCTTTATATTGAGGTTTATTTGAGGTGTTTCCGTCACTAAAATATTCATTGTACCATTAATAGCATTAATACTTATCCATATGCGCCTATTATGGGTTGATTATAAAGGTATTAACCTGAAACAACAATAAAACGGGTGAAAACAGCGTTTGGATGGTCAAAATTGGAGATATAGCCCGCGAGTTGTATAATGTATGGGTGAGGCAAGCTGCTTTCCCGCCAATTTCCCCCAAGGCAACTGAGACACAGTCGATCGATACTCTCTCTCTCTCTCTTGCATTCGCTTGCTATCAGTGATGACCACACCCTGCAACCGGCTTTCTAATGTTAGCACGAAAATATACCTCAGAATAAGGGAATAACAGGGAAAATAGGTGATAACTGAAGGAGAGGAGGAAAGTGGGGAAGGAGGGGAGGTAGAGGACTGAGATTTTGCATGGCCCAGGGGCCAAATTTTTTTTTTTTTTTTTTTTTTTTTCGATGTCAAAAGTTGATTTTTTTTTTCTCTGACTCTTAAGAGTCTTCCCGCAGTCCGCCGGGGAAACTCTTAAGAGTCTCCCCGTAGTTCCCGGGTTAAGTAGTGAGAAAGAAAATTTTCGGGCAGAAGTGAGTAAAGAGACAGTATTCCCTGGGGATAAAATTACACCGGATTCGTCGGTACCTAAGTTTGATAAAACACGAGGGAACCAACCGACAGGCTCTCTGGAGAACACTCAGCCAATAGGCCCACGGAAACTATTACCCGAAGTAGTAGAATTAGTCGTCCACCAATAAGGTACCCGGACGAGGATATACATAGGACTCCCGAGGCGAGAGCTCGCGAGTTGAAAGGCACCATGCCTCTCCCAACTGATCCCCAATACCGGCTCCATAGACTAATAGCCATAAGTCAACGGAAAAGGACAAAGAGTGCAGACTACCCAAGCTTTTAAGCAATTTCTCAGTAAGCCGGGGTAAATTTTGTTGGCTAAAACTGCGGTTGGGAACCAGAATCCTGCAGTACAGCTACACAAGTGCCTTTGCGAAAATGGTGAAATGATGGAGTGGCAGAAAGGGGGCCACGACTACAAGGGCGTAGTGTTGTGGCGATCAGGAGCTCGCCTTGATTTAGTAGGAGATGATAAAGTAGAAAGACGGCCGGCCAATCAGCGTGCTCCTTTTGGCCGAGCCTTTTGGCCAGATATCGTGGACATTCCAGGCATGACTTCCACCGTCTGCACACCTCCTCGATTAGCCAATCAAAAGGCTCCATTGTCGGAGCCGAAATATGCCCGTACAGCCTCGCCTAAAAACTCGGTTCTTTCACAGACCGTTCCTTCGGATTTCAATCTTTTAAATAACTTAGTGCCAGCCCTATACTCTCGTAAGCCACTAAAAGATAATTGCAAACGATTTCCTGGGATATACTGTAGAGAGAGAGAAGAAGAAGAGATAAAAGTAAATATGCCGCTCGCGCATGCCCAGCGGCATCGAGCCTCGCGTGCGAGCCAGCCAATCGCAGCGCGGAAGAGCGGGGAGCAGGACTATAAAGGGAGGGGGGGAGCGTGTTGCAGAGTCAATCAAGCCATCTCAAGCCATCATCATCACTCAAGCCATCATCATCATCATCATCATCATCATCATCATGCAGAGTACTAGATAACTCATGGATCATGATTTAGAAGGCATTCCCGACACAAGTACTGTACTGTACTGTACCTAAATTTCAACTCGTAAGACGCAGGTAGAGGGGTAATTGTTGAGCAATAGTTAGCGTTTTAAAAAGCCGAAAAATATGTGGTATACTTATACTGTACTGTATTGATCCTTTTTTAAGGTCCAAGCTAGCTTATGTTAGGCCTGGCCTAAATGTTCAAATGATTGGTAGTATTTAAGGGACTGATTCACTAAATAACTTTGATTTATTTTTTATATTTTATATTATTATTTTTGTTTTATCCTACTGTAGGCCAAGGTCTGCTAGTAAAGTGAAGCACTTCAGTTTCATAGTCTAAAATACAGTACAGTAGTCATGTAAGGTACAGGGTAAGACATTGGTGCTAATTTTAATACTTGTGTGCTGTGATACAATCACAATAATTACTATTTTCACACTGCAATTTAATGTTAAGTAAATTTGTCATAAATAAAGATGTAAACATTGGTTTATGATGTATTATTTAACATTTCATTTTACTGTACATTTATTGTAGATATAGGCTATTGTATATTTTTCATGGTGGATTGGTCACACATAGAAACTGGTACCGGTATTATTGATTATCACAGACTAATTTTACTGTATAGGCTAAAAAAAGAAACACAGTTAGGATAAAAATACCTTAGGATTCCATATAACTAAAGTGTAGTCACTTATGACTCGTTAGCCTTGGTAGGCAACTCATCTAGGGGAGACAACCTTATACAAATCCGGGTGGACGGGGCTCGTCAGCCTTGGTTGGCAACCTGTCTAGGGGAGTAAACCTGATACAAATCCGTACTGCTTACCTAAGGGTAAGGCAGGTTAGTGGATGGATTAGCCGAACACCACTGTAGAAAAATAGTGCTAACAAGATACACAGAGGGCCTCGGAGTCGGACGGATCCTAAATCGAGTGGTCAATCCTGTAAGTCCTTCACTAAACTGGCTCGGGTTGTCCCTCTCACAGGGAATAGGTCCGCTTGGGGGCGTTCTGTGTATGGCCACCCTCGTAAGGGGAGTAAGGCTTCCGGCAATAGATAAATAGATAGAAAGTCACTTATGTTGTCCAATAAAGAATTAATGACTCTTAACTGAACCAATGCAGTTGTGTATTTATGAGAAATAGTTCATTTAGCTTCTTGCTATCATTAAAATTATCATAGTATTGAATATCCTTGGCAGAAATGCTTCCATACTACTTTATCCAGACATATTATTTTTTTCTTACAGAATATCTTTCATTTCAAAGACTTCACACTCCCCATTATTTATTCCATCTATATACTCTGCTTACACCAGATGCCATTCTGAAATAATGTAACTTATGTCCACATCTGTTAAGATATCTCCATTATTTGCTGTCTATGTCTCACCTTGCCTTATCATCTGTATTTAAGGTCATTATCCTTACCTATGGTAATACTGTATATGGTAGTTTAATTGGTGAGACTGGAAAGTGAATAGCGATCTGGAAAAATTAATAAATGTATTAATTTTTATTGTGATGCAATTCTGCCATCTGCTATGCAAACTTAAAGCAGAATTTCTTCAGGGTTTGGTAAGCAGACCAAAGGTTCAATACACATGGCACTTGGCAGAGTTCCATTGGATGATAATAGCCAACTGTAAGTGTAGGGCCTGCTGGGGTGAATACAGTACATTGAGTGGCAGTACATGGCTGCTCTTCCTGGCAAGCAAAATAACTATTAAATGACTAGCCATTAGTTGCTGATCTATCAATCCACAATAAACCCATCATACTTTGCTGAGGTTAAGGAGGCTGTGGCTTGGTTGAAGGTTGGGAAAGCATCTGATAGCTGAGGGCAAGACAATAGTCCACAGGTTGTATGCAGCGGCCGTCCTGACTTCTGCATGGCAGGCTGGTAGGGGGAGAGGGGATCACCAAGACTGCAACAACTACCATGGTGTTGTTGTTGTTGTTCTTCCCTAAGCTGCCTGACCGAACAGCCCCGAGTCCCTGAGGAAGGCCATGGCCACGATCGGGCTTTCCCACAGAGCTCTCATTGAGTGTAGATTGTGTTGTTGGCGTAAGTGGTTGTGTGAAATGCAGTCTTCTATGATGTGTTTAATGGTATAGGGTGCTGTGTTACATCCCGGGCAGGCGTCGACAACGGAGTCATCCAGTCTCTTCTGATAGCTCAGGAGAGCTGGATGGTGCCCGCATCTCAGCCTGGCCAGGTGGACTCTGTCCCCGCGAGGAAGGGAGGATTCGGAAGGATGGATTTCGGGAGGTCGTGCATGCAGCTGCGTGTTGTCTGTGAGTGAGTGGATGGATCGGTGAGAGATATGAGTATGGATGTGCTTCTGGAAGTTGGTTCGGGGTGGGCAGGGAGGGAGAGAGGACAATAATTGTGTGTGATACCGTGTGCTGGGTGTTTTGATATTTCTTGGTGTCTGTGGGTGTGTTGCCATGTAGTTTAGTGGGTCGTCTTGGTTGGTGGAGGCTGCTGCCAGGAATTGAGTGCCTCTCATGTCCAGATGGTCTTTGACTTTGAGGATTTTGGTTTCTTGATGTAGGTGATCTGTGGGTGCAGTAGCTGTGCAGCCTGTAATGATCTTCAGGGCTTTGTTTTGAATAGTCTGTAAGGTCTTATGATGTGTTTCAGCTTGGTTAGAAGCCCAGGCTGGGCTTGCGTATTCCATCACTGATCTTATGTATTGTTTATATACTCTGGTGGTAGTTTCTTTGTTGTGTCCAAATTTTGTGTGAGCAAGTGACCTGAGGGCGTTAAGTCTGGGTGTCCGTTTCTTTTTAATGTTTGTGGTGTGCTGTTTGAATGTCATATGAGTATCATATGTTACTCCTAGGATTTTGGGTGTGTGTGTATGTGTTAGGGGTGTGTTGTTTATGGTGAGTTGAGGGATGTATTCGTGTTCTGTCCAACTTGTGAGCAGGGTTGCGGTGGATTTGGCTGGGGCTAGATTAAGTCTGTTTGTAGTGCACCAGCCATGTAGTGTGTTGAGATAGGGTTGAAGGAGATCTGTTAAACTACCATGGTGTTGTATTGTTTACTATACCAGGCACGGTCATTGCTCATATATTATTGATACAAATTTGATAAGTATGTTTAGAATACTGTATGAAGAATATGAAGGGTGCGCCTGGAAGTGTGGTGGGAGGGCTTGTGGCTTTGGGTCCGCTGTATGTCTGCCTGCCGAGATCGGAACCTCTCCGGGTGGTCGGGGGCCGGGGGAGTGCTGGAGCGATCTTGGTGACCCTGGTCTCTGGGTCTTCTCCTGGGTGACCTGGATGTGAGTGAGTTTGTGCTTTTTATCTGTATTTATTTGTTGTTTTATGTTGTTTTTGTGTTTTCCCTGTTCTTGCTCTGTCTTGAGTCGGCTACCCCCAAAATGGGGATTGGGCCTGAGCATATAGATAGATAGATAGAGAATAGTGTAGTGTGTGAAAATGGAATCTGAAGGAAAATGAGGGGAAGAGTAAGGTTATGGTCCTTGAAAGGGGTGCTGTCACAGAGTGTGAGGTGAGGTTGAAAGGTCAGGTTAAGGAGAATGTCAGCTCATTTAAGTATTTGTGCTGTGCAGTGTGTCGAGTAAAGACGGGAGTATGGAGGAAGAAGTGCAGAAAAGGGTGCGACAGGAAGAGGGTTGTAGGAACGCTGAAAGCAGTAACAAGAAATAGGATTTGTCAGCATGGAAGTAAGAAGTCCTTGTATGATAGCTTGGTTATCCCGACATTGACGTATGAGTGATTGAAGCATGGATGTTGTTGGAGAGACAGAAACCATGAGTGAGAGGGGTGGAAATTAGTTACTTGCGGAGTTACATGGAGGGATAGACAGAAAAATGAGAAATTACAAGAGTGGTGTGGTGTGAATGTAGATCTGGAAAGTGTGAAAAGGAATACATTGAGATGGTTTGACAACGTGTAACGTATGGGAAGCGTGAGAGTGAAGTGTGACAGAGAGGGTGAGGTAGACCGAGAGAGAGGTGTAAGTATGGAGTTAAGAAGTATATGCGTGAAAACGGTGTTGGATGGGAGGAGGGGCATAGACTCACTAGGGACAGTGGTGCATGGGGGCGATTCATTTGTGGCCACACCTTCGGGGATCATGGCATCTGGCAATAAATAGATAGAATTTGAAACCACTTGCTAAAAGGTATGAGACCTGTCTGTTTTACACCCAAGATGTCAACCATTGACAGACTTCTGGCTGAGGTATGGTGGTGAGATAGTGACTGAATGGGTATGGAAAATGTGTAAACTAGCATGGGAGAAGGGGAGAGCACCGGATGACTGAAAGACAGGCATAATAGTCCCCCTGTATAAGGGGAAAGAGGAGTTTGTGGTAACCACCGGGGAATATGCCTTCTAAGCGTAGTAGGGAAGGTTTACAGTACAGTAGGGTAGTGATTGAGAGAGTGAGAGTGAGAACGGAGAAATGGATAGGTGACGAGCAGGGCGGGTTGAAGGACATAAGTTGTATGCTGCCTTTATGGACTTAGAGAAGGCCTATGACAGAGTTGATAGAGAAGGTCTGTGGAAAATACTGAGAATATACGGAGTGAGTAGACGGCAAGTTGCTGAAAGCAGTGAAGAGCATGTATGAGGGTGCATAGGCATCAGTACGTGTGGAGAAAGAGCAGAGTGAGTTCTTTGATCTGAATGTTGGGTTAAAGCAAGGGTGTGTGATGTCCCCATGGCTGTTCAATATATATATATATATGTATGGATGAAGTCATGAAAGAAATACAAGGAAGAGCAGTGGATGTTGGTGTACCTCTGATAAGGGAAGGAAACAAGTGGAAGTTGCCTGTAGGCTACTGCTGTTTGCTGATGATACAGTTCTGATGAACGATAGTGAATGGGAGTTGCAGGGGCTGGTAAATATATTTGGAACAGTGTAGGATGTGTGATAGGAGGAAGTATGATACAGATACAAGTGAGGTTTGAGAAACCACCTGACAATATACATTTTAAAGCAACACAAATACAAAGGCAAACCAGTAAATGTATTATACTGAAAAACGAGGGACAGGAAGTGACTGAAAGTTTCCAATAAGAGAAGGATTCCATACTAATTTTGTGCACCATGTATTTCAGCATGTATCCTACTCCTCAGTCCTCTCGACTATTATGGAAGTAAAACACTGTATATTCTGGCATAATCATGATAATTCGAGTGAGAGCTACGGAAATAAATATACTGTACATACTGTGTAGTGCATACCTTTAAATGTAATGAGTCAGAAAATAGCGATATTTAGTAGGTGCGTGAAGCTAGGATATAAGTCTGGTCGTCGAAAACAAAAGTTTTCTTAAATGGTATGTCCAAATGACTATAGCCGTAAAATTAGTTTTTCCTTTCAGATAAAGGGTGAGGGGAAGTGCATTGGAAGCAAAGAGATGACATATGGAAGGCCATGAAAAGGATGGTATGACAAGGTGGCTCAGTGTGTGTCATAGTGTAAAAAAGGATTAGATAAAACAATAATCATTAACAGCTGAGGAATGATTGGAGGATGATTGTAAGAGATGCTGCTTGAGTGTTTTATGTCTGCATTAACTTGACTAACTTGATGGTTTGTGCTCTAGATGATGTCATGAAAAGGCCTTGTTATAGATATTTAGAACATGTGAGACAATTTGTGGGGCTGATGAATGAGTGGTGACTGTATCAGGTGTTGCCTGTTTGTTTTTCTTATGTCAGCTTAATTATGTTTTATAATATGTGCCATGCCTTATGACCAATAAGCTGCTGATCTCCCCCTATGCCATATAATGGACTCTGAAATTTGCTACGAATTGGCTGACAAAGATTGCATGGGATGATGTTGCAATTGAGGATGATTACTAAACCTGGAAATAAAAAATGGCCAGTATGAGAATAAATAAGTAACTGAGGAATGGTGTCATTGACAGAGACTGGTAGCAGAATGTTGACTGTTGAAATGTATGAAAGGAAAACTGACAGCACAGTGAAAATGGTGTCAATGGAGTGCGGCAGAGAGAGAGTTTGTTGTATGTTTGACAGTCTTAATGGAACAAATATGCCTATTGGATGCAACCTTAGCTCCTTTAATACACTATATTGATTTCCATGATTTTCTGGTAAACCCATTATAGCTTTTTTCAACTAAGTAATTGTCTTATGTAGTACAACGTTTCAATGAATATATATTTACTTTTTAACTCTAAGTGATTTATCTATGCTTAAAATGTAATATGGGAAATCGTTGCTTGATGTTTAGAAGCACATTGCTAATATGTGCAGATTTTCATAAGGGAATTGGGTTAAAGAACAGAGGTTTAAATTCAAATCCTCTCTTAGCATGTTAATTCTCTCATTTAAATAGTGCGCCCTCTCATTTTAAAGAACGTAAACAAGACATGGGGAATTTGGCGCCAATTTCAAATAAGCTAACAGATATGACGGAGTAAATAATTATAAAGTCATCATCATGTTGATATGTTTAACCCCTTCTATACCAGTGACGTCTTATTAATTTTATTCTGGCTACTATTAGACGATTGTATTCAGTTTATAAAGGACCTCCATCAATTAACATGCTTCGAAATATTTCACTTAACCTTTTTTACAACCACAGATCCTTCCTAAACTCTACATAATAATCTAGATATATATAGCAAGATTAAAATACAAGACATCGCCAGTATAGAAGGGGTTAATGACCTAGTTAACTGTAAGAGCATATTTTGACACAGGTAGCCACAGTGTGGACGTCATATCTACCATATAATAGTGGGACATCTTTCTATATTCAATCTATTTATTATTATTATTATTATTACTATCTATTATCAGTATCTCACTTGGAGGGACCATATTACCAGTCTTGCTAAGGCAGCCTCCCAGAAGCTGGGTGTGCTCAACCGCCTCAAGGGGTTCTTTACCCCTGCACAGCTTCTTGCTCTGTACAGGGGCACAGTGCGTCCTTGTATTGAGTATTGTTCACATGTGTGGGGATGATCCTCTCACACCGCACTCCTAGATAAAGTAGAAAGGAAACCCTTTTGTATCATTAACTCCCATCCACTCACGCACTCTGTGCAATCTCTCTCTCTTCGCCGCATTGTTGTATCTCTCTCGCTATTCTATCGCTTCTACAATAATCAGTGTTCCTCGGAGCTTTCCCGAGGAAAGCTCCTATACGTAGGGTACATAGTACCCGTCTTGCAACACAATCCCACCCTTACTCTGTGCAACTCTCCAACCCAGGAGTGAAACGCTATTCTCAGACTTTCTTCTATTCAACTGCTGAGCTCTGGAACTCTCTCCCAGAATCAGTCTTTCCCTCTTCCTATGACTTAAATTGCTTCAAACTCCGTGTGTCCAGGCATTTTAGCTCGAATGTCCCTTGATTTTGGCCCTGTCACTCTTTCAACTCTGGGGGAGGCACTCGCTGCAGGCAGTTCTGCCTTTTGTCTCCCTCATTTCCATAGAAAAAAAAAAAATCCAACCTTTTTTCTCTTGTATATTTTGACTCCACGTCTCATCCCCATACATCACTGTTGGTACAACTATCCCTTGGTCCCTCCAACCATTCCACTTTTATCTTTCATTCAAAGATTTCTCACCTTCCACATACTTCCCATTGCTCCGAAAGCTTTCCTTCCCTCACACACTCTCTGTCTTACTTCCATTCCCACACCTGCGTCCCAATGGAAATACGCCTAACGGCCTTATTGGGCTATCCTTAGTTGGAATTATGCAAGGCTGGTACATGTCATATTTGTAACAAACTATGTGGTACCAACTCTGTAAATTGCTAACTGAATAAATATTATTATTATTATTATTATTATTATTATTATTATTGTCCCTGCTTATCACTCCACTTACATATTTAATACACTCCACTTATGCCAGCATTTCCCCATCCAGTCGTACATTTAGGTTCACCCTACGTGATGGTGATACACACCATCACTTTACTTTTATTTACATTCACCCTCAACTTCCTCCTTCTACATATCACATACAGGGGAGGTGTGGTGGAGTGGTCTTGCCACTAGACTGGTAATCCATTGAACCCGGCTTCGAATCCTGATATGTCAATGAGAAGATAGTATTGGGATGGAATTTATTCTGTATCTAGTATCAGTGCATTACCACAAAGCCCACTGAAACGCCAAATAAATACCCTCATTGTTCCCCGATTAATAGCACTGTATGAATATTCCTATATTCAAAATAGGATACAGGGGGACAATGCCTAGTGAGTTCATTGTTTAATAGGTGGCGTTCTGAGAGTGAGGGTCCGAGTCTAGGAGGTAAAACAGTGAAGCACTGGAGTTAGGCAGCTTCAGAGATAAAGCTGCTTCGAGCCATGAGTGCGCAACTAATGTACAGGCTCTCAGCCTATGCCCGAGAGGGAGTAGTTGGAATATAGAAGAAAAAAAACTCTATTACTACTCACTGCAGCTTCTCAGAATCTGCCACCAATGCTGTGTCATCAACAAACAGCAACTGATTAAACTCCCAATCACCACCATTATTTCCTACTAATCCAAATCCTCTACCCATAGATCTCAGCTTTCCCTCCCTCATCACACCATCCATATATACATTAAGCAACCACAGTGACATATTACACAACCCTGTCACAGAACTACATTCACCTCAAACCATTCACTCAACTCATTCCCTACTATAACACATGATCTGCTCTCTTCATAAAAAACTCTTGACTGCTCTTAACAAATATCCTCCAATTTTGTAAATCCTTAGTACCTTCCACACTGCTTCTCAATCCACACGAGCATACAGTATGCTTTTTCCAAATCCATGGAAGCCCAATTAATATCTTATATATTTTATAAATACAGTACTTCTTGCATACTGCATAGCTGTCTTACTGCAAAAACTGATCTACACACCCTCTTCCCCTTCTAAAACTGCACTACTCTTCTCCTATTGCACCTTCTGTACCCTTTATTACCCTCTCTATCAACACCCTGCCATACAGCTTTCCAACAACTGACAGTAAAGTAATACCTCTATAGCTTGAAAACTCCTGCCGGTCACCCTTCCCCTTGTACAAAGGCATTATACATGCACTCCTCCAGTCTGATGGTACAATTGACACATCAAAACACATACTGTATTGAAAATTTTCACCAGCCAATCTATTATCACTTCTCCACCCATCTTAATACACTCCACAGCAATACCATCCATATACCTTATACTTTACCCGCTCACATTTGTCTCCCTGCTTCTTTCACCTCATTCTTCTCAATCCTTTCATTTATTCCCTCCCGCCTCTATAGCCTACCTCCATCAGCCACTGCTTCAATCACTGCCTCTCTTCCATCTCTTACATTTAGCAAAGATTAGAAATACTCAACATATCTATTCCTCACTTCCATACCTTCCACTAATAACTCTCCATTTGCATCTTTCACCGACTCCTCCCTCTTTTGTTCTCCTTTCCTTACTCTATTTACCTCCTTCCAGAATATCTTCTTACATTCCTCAAAATTCTCACTCAATCTATGACCCCACCTTTCATTTACACTTTTCTTCGCTTCTCTAATCTTCCGTTTTGCCTCTATCCTCTTCTCCTTGTACTTCTCCCATACCTCAACACTTCCATCCTGCAAAACCCTCTTAGATTACGGTTTCTTCGCCTCAACTGCCTTTCTTACCGGTTCATTCTACCACTTCTTTCCCTTCCTGATACCTCTGCCACCTACTATACTTTTACCACAAACTTCCTCTGCGCTTGCTTTCACTCCTTCCTTAAACTGTTGCCATTCATCCTCTATCTCTCTCTCTTCCATCCATTTCTCATTTAGCCTCTCCCGGTGCTCCCTCTCTTTTGTAGTTTTCTCTAACTCACTAACTTTTATTAGATATTACCTCGCTTACTTCTTGCTTGTCTTGCATTCTCCTGCAACTCCTCCTCTCAGCTTTCCCTCCACAAGATACAGTAATGACCAGACATTGTTCGGACGGTGTTCCTCCTGTTGTTCTCAAAAACTGTGCTTCCGTGCTGACTCCCTGCCTAGGCAAACTCTTTCGTCTCTGTCTATCCTCTAACGTCTTCCCTTCATGCTGGAAGTTTGCTCACATTCAACCTGTCCCAAAGAAGGGTGACCGCTCTCAACCCTCCAACTATCGTCCAATTGCTCTTATCTCTTGTCTTTCTAAAGGTTTTGAAACTATTCTTGCTTCCAAATTTCTTAAGCATTTCTCTTCTCATAATCTGCTCTCAGATCGCCAGTATGGCTTCCTTAAGGGTCGCTCTACTGGTGATCTTCTTTCATATCTTACTAACTCTTGGTCATCCTCCTTTCGGGACTTCGGTGAGACTTTTTCTATTGCACTAGACATATCGAAAGCCTTCGATAGAGTCTGGCATAAATCTTTAATTTCTAAACTACCCTCCTTCGGTTTCTATCCCTCCATCTGTGCCTTTGTCTCTAATTTCCTTTCCGGCCGTTCCATAGCTGCGGTTGTGGATGGCCATTGTTCACTTCCTCACCCTATAAACTCCGGTGTTCCTCAGGGCTCGACTCAACCTTACACTACTCCATTAGTTTTTCAGAACGCCCCAGCCAGCAATCCCTCAACGACAAACGTAATGAAGCCATAGAACTCTTAAATTCTGATCTAAATACTATTTCCAATTGGGGCAGAGAAAACCTTGTTAACTTTAATGCTTCCAAAACCCAATTTCTCCATCTATCTACCCGTCAGGATCTCCCAGCGGACTATCCCTTATTCTTCAACAATACAAAAATCAACCCTTCATCTTCTCTCAATATTCTTGGTGTCTCTTTTTCTTCTGCTCTCATTTGGAAGGACCATATTACCAGTCTTGCTAAGGCAGCCTCCCAGAAGCTGGGTGTGCTCAACCGCCTTAGGGGGTTCTTTTCCCCTGCACAGCTTCTTGCTCTGTACAGGGGCATAGTGCGCCCTTGTATTGAGTATTGTTAACATGTGTGGGGAGGTTCCTCTCACACCGCTCTCCTAGACAAAGTTGAAAGGAAGGCCTTTCGTATCATTAACTCCCGTCCACTCACCAACTCTCTGCAATCTCTCTCTCTCCGCCGCAATGTTGCATCTCTCTCGCTATTCTATCGCTACTATAATAATCAGTGTTCCTCAGAGCTATCCCAGTGCATACACCTCCTTTACGTAGGGCACGTGGTACCCGTCTTGCAACTCAATCCCACCCCTACTCTGTGCAACTCTCCAACCCAAGAGTGAAACGTTACTCTCAAACTTTCTTCTACTCAACATCTGAGCTCTGGAACTCTCTCCCAGAATCAGTCTTTCCCTCTTCCTATGACTTAAATTGCTTCAAACTCCGTGTGTCCAGGCATTTTGGCTCGAACATCCCTTGATTTTGGCCCTGTCACTCTTTCAACTATGGGGGAGGCACTCGCTATAGGCAGTTATGCCTTTTGCCTCCCTCAATCACATAGAAAAAAAAAAAAAAACTCAGCCTCACCTCTCAGCACATTCACATCCAGCACAGCAAAACAGAGTAATGTGGATTGTGGATTAGGAGGTGGTGATTGGGAGACGTGTACAAATTGTGGAAAAGTAAATGGAAGAAAAAAATAACATGGCGGATAGAAGATAATTACCCTAAGGACTGAAATACATGCATGAAGGACGGTATTATTTGTTGTCAACTTAAGGTGAATGGGACTTGGTTGGAATGCACGGAATACGATTCGACATGGGCAGTGCCTCTGTGTCGTAGCAATATCGATCGGGCAAATTCTGGTAAATATTATATATACACGTGGTTACTAGAAGAACAAGACAAGGGCAGCTGAGCACGGGGGCACATATCTATATATATCCAGTTACTACAGAAGAAAGGAACAGCTGAGCAAGGGGGGGTATGTGGGTTACATAATTAATTATAGGGGTGACATAATCATGATCGGGTTCGTTGTGGACTGGAAATCGAAGGTGTTTTGAGCTCGCCTTCGCACCTACACAAATGAAAGTACTATAACCCACAAGGTGGTTATCTAATGAACTACATACTTAGTTGGTACATCAAGAATGTTCTAGGAGGAAAGTCATGTGGTTTGCATTAAAGAAGATTGGGTTTTACAAGTTCCCTAAATTATGTTAACATTAGGGAGTTGGTACATCAATAAAATAGCAATGTGGATCTCATTGAGTTATGGGGCTGTCTAGTGTAATTTCATAATTAATCTCGGAATTACTCCTAGGTATTTTGTCTAAGGAAATGGAGGTGGTATTAGGAAGGTTGGGAATATATATAGTTAGTGGATAAAACAACGGGAGGTTAGAGACATAGAATTGCTAGAATTGGGGGGGGGGGCTATGATTGTTATATAACTAAATACAGGGCTGACGTAATCACGATCTGATTTGGTGTGAAATGGAAGCTAAGGTGTCTTAGATCGCCTCGAACCTACACAATGAAAGTATTATAGCCTGTATGGTGGTTACATAATTAAATACATACTTAGGTGGTACATCAAGAATATCAGTGAGTACAGTATTGTGGTTTGTATATTAGAAGACTGTGATTGAGAGACGTATAATATGTGGAATGAATTGGGAGAGAGAGAGAGACCAAATCGGGGATGGAAATGGGACCGGGGATCTCGTTGGGGGTGGGGGTTTTGCTCTCAGGATTTTCGTTCCTGTGGCTCGTTAGGGGTGGGAGTTTCGCTCTCAGGATTTTCGTTCCTGTGGTATTTCATTTTGTATATATTGTTTGCATGCAATAAAACTTAACAAAAATTATACGGATTATTTTGTCTCCTGAGGTTGGGATATTGTCACGAATGTCCCCCTCCAGACTTGGTATTCAGGCAATATCGTCAATGATGAAGGGGCCACTATTAAATTATAGGTTTGATTCCCGGAGGGAAGTAGAGAAAACCTAATATTTAGTAGGGCCCCGTAATCATTGACGATAAATGACCCTCCCATCCATCTCACTTCCCATTCGTTGATTTCTAGAGTTGTAACTTGGTTTATCAGTGAAGGACGAAGATGGCCGCTAGAGGGCCTGGAGTCGGGGAAGCAAAACACAAGAAATCCACATATGGAAAGTCATATGATAACAAAATAAATATTAAGTTAATTTTTATTTTTTACAGAGTTTTTTCTGTAGGGTGCCCAATCATAATGAGATCCCATAAGGGAATTAAGCGTGCACTTATGAAGAGTACTCCATGATCCTTCCGCGCGGTAGATTCAAAATGCTGACGAGGGATGTTGAATGGAGACTATGATACTAATAGGCAATATCGTCAATGATTACCGGGCCCTACTAAATATTAGGTTTTCTCTACTTCCCTCCGGGAATCAAACCTATAATATTTTTTTTAGTAACTGTTGCATTGACCAACCTTATGTGCCTGTGAAATATGGCGACATTCCTTTAAATTTTCTAGGAAGAATTTAGGAAAATAATAAATAACATTGTTTGACCATTTACTTTGACTTTTGACCTTAGAACTGCAAATCACATGTTTTGGAGGTTATGTCCAAAGCGGACAGCCACACAAATTGCATTGTTAAACATTAAGACATTTGGTAAACAAACAATTTAAATACGATCAGCTTGAAAAATGAGCTACGATACATTTTGTTAGTGATAAAGCAAATGCAATCCTTAGTAGCACTGCAGTGACTCAGGCTGCCTCACCAGATCAGTGGGAGAGCCCAACATATTCAGTGCAGGCCCAGCAGTCGGACGACAACCTGCGCCGCCCAACTCCTTAAATCAATTTTTACCATGATCGTTCAATATTTTTTTGTTTTTGGATGTTCCTTTCTTTTGAAATACAATACATTGTAGTAGAACTAATAAATGTGGGTGAATATTGAAGTAAAACAAAACAAATTGTTATTCCCCTATATACTGTATATATGATTCGCTTGATACTGTTTATATTTTATTCATATAAAACAATATTGATATTAAGCAAATTCTGACGACACCGTTGGAATGAGCGTGAAAAATGCTTCTTATTTCACATAACAAAACGTATTGTTCAGCATATAACGAAATTATGACGAAGTAGATTCAAAAGAACGATGAAATATGTTATTATCTATCACTTTTCACTAATAATATGACCTTATGGGATATGTTTTGGGTTTATGTATAGTATGGGTTTTTTCTTTCTTTGGATACATTGCATGTAGAGGTGATTATTGTGGGTTGAAACAAAGTGATAACATATGTGTATCGTCTTGCGGCAGCTACGAGAGCACCCGAGAGTGAACTGTAATACAAAATAATACATAGATACTTATCCACGCATAAGAAGGTAAATTAAATAGAAAAGTTTCACCTTTATATTGACCTTTAATTGTATGTATGACGTATGACTATTTTCTTGTTTGTGTGGCCGTTTCACTGTCTTCAAATAAGTGTGCCTTATTTGATTGAAACTTGTCAGTTACTTTAGGAGATATTAGAAGAATAGTTGAACTTGACCTTTGACATTTACTTTGATATTTATGATCTTTGCCTGGAAATTTATAAATATGTGTTTTTTTTCTGTAAGTTGTAACTATTTCATATATTTCAATTTAATTAAATAATAGATTGAGCGTATATTTGACCTTGACCTGTTACCTTTACCTTTCAGAAGAAATATATTATTTCTTGTATGTCCTTGGCCTAGGTATTCCAATTATAATTATATGATAGATTTGTATAAATCTATGAGTAGGCATAATAAATATTACTAAAAATAATATTCTGACCATTGTCCTAAACCTTTGAAATGTTTGATCAACATAATTCCTATGTAAGCAGTAACTAGAAGAGTGAAAATGGTAAAGTTAAAGTTAAATTTAAATATACGAAATAATGACCCTCTTCTTTACTTTTAATTGTTGTTTTGACCAACCGGGTGTATCTGTGATATGTGTGGAACATTCCTTAACACCTTATTGACGGCCTATTTGACCGTACCGCACAGCGTTTTTTTTTAACCCTAAATAGGGCTGTTTCCGTGCTCATTTTCATGCGTAAATAAGACCCAGAGCGTAAAACAAGTATCTATCCCTGAAAGGGCGTAAACCGAGCTTTCCAATGACACCCGAACCATCCTTGTATGACCAATGGTTCTCTTGCAACGATCGTGCAACACGAGTGCAAAAACCCTAAAAAAAGGTAATTTCCTTACATAATTCCCTGTGTAGCGAGTGAGGGAGGGGGGAAGAAGGTGGGGTACAGTTCAGTTGGTCCACGGTGGTCGTGCGGAGCGGTCATAGGGTTACTACGCTCGTCCCACCGCTCAGCTCTCTCTCTCAGCAACATTACGTGCTGAAAATGGCGGTCGACAGATGTCATGCACCGCCACATAGTCCAAATTTATTTCACTCGACATATGTCGTGCGCCGCCAATAAGGGGTTAAACAATGTAGGAGGTGGGCAGGCTAGTGGGGCATGCACAGTATAAGGGCGGGATCTGTGTATGCGATAACACTGCTTATACAGAGTTGATAAATACTAACAAAAACGGTCTGTCAGGAATGATAACTGTTGTCAGTTGACGAGAGCTTAAAGGGAAACAAAGTGAGAGTATGCATCAACTCTACTTTCCACATCTAACTGTTCTATAAAATAGTATAAATCAATCAGGCAATGTTTTAGCCCTGCAATATCTTCATATTTCAAGTTATTATATATATACAGCATCATGCCGGAGGGTGATAAAAGTCGGTAGAGCTTTCTAACTTGCTTTCCTTTTCTTCCACTTTCCCTTACTCAGGGTTATGCTATCTCTGATAAAATTAAGTTCTGGCCACCTTTGCACCCTGGAACTCTCTAAAAGTCTCTCTCACTCTCTCTCTCATAATACGAATATTTTATTGTTTCCTATGGGCCCTTGGTAATGCATTTGTTTAAAATGTGTATTGAACAAAATTATATCTGTATCTGATTTCGTGCTCCAAAAACACTCATCTCATTACTATATATAATTAATTTGTTGACACTAAATTGGAAGCTGTATGGGATAACCAACAATAGGTAGTTTTGCGTCTCCAGTATTAATATCAATTCAGAGATAGAGCTTTTTTGTTCCAAGAAATTCTCGTCTTGATAACACACATAACTAAATATATTAGTATATGTTGTTGCTTAGCCAATGTAAATGATATTGCAGCCCACATAGTCCTATAAGCGTGTGTATTTAAGTGTGCTGTGAAATCGTCCAAGCCAAGTAAGTAACCATAAATGGAGCGAACCAGGATTCCCAACCTCATGGCCCTCAAGATCCCCACCGCCCCCCTGATCGAGTTAGAGGACGAACCCTCTACAAAAGGTGAACATCGAAAATGGGCAGAGCTGTCCCCACCCCAACGCTCCCCTATCGGTGAAGGCAGGACTCCCACCCAATGACGTCATGCCAAATAGACTGCCGGATTTTTTTTGTTTCTATATTCCAACTTACTTCCTCTCCGGCATAGGCTGAGAGCCTTAACATTCACCGCTTTACAATGAACAGTGAAGCCTGTGAGGTCTTGTTCCAGTCTAGGGAGTGAGACATGTGAAGCACGTAGAGTACAGTACAACGAGCACCTGCCATCTTGCCTTCACATGAGGCACGGTGCTCACTCATGGCCCGAAACGACCCCATCTCTGAAGCCACCTCGTTCCCGTGCTTCACTGTCTCATCCCCTACACTCGGACTCTCACACTTACACACACACAACGCCACCTGTTGAGCAGATAACTCACCAGGCATTGCACCCTTATAGCATATTTTGAATATGGGAATATTCATACAGTGCTATTTAATCAGGGAACAATGAGGGTATTTTATTAGCGTTTCGGTGGGCTTTCTGGTAATGCACTGACACTAGGCACAGCACAAATTCCATCCCAATAATATCTTCCCATTGATACATCGGGATTTGAACCCGGGACCCCTGGACCACCAGGCAAGACCACTCCGCCGCACCTCCCCTATATATATATATATATATATATATATATATATATATATATATATATATATATATAGTACTGTAGATATACAGGTATATATATATATAATATATATATATATATATATATATATATATATTGAGTATATATCACAAATACACGTGAGCCACTAAATGTTTCTAATCTCTCAGTGGGGTTCGAACCGCCGACCGTCAGGACGATAGCCGACGCTTTAATCAACTACACCACGGCAGTCTAAAAGACACTCAACCCTCTATCCTATTTATGTTAAGGAGAAGGGAAACCCACTAGGCGAATATATTTCAATTCATACCAGGTCATAGGACCCATATTCCAGAATACCATACAAGGATTTCTGAGTGTCCCGACGCAACTCGGGCCGAAATTGATTTAATTTAATTCTAACCCACCAAACATGAGGGTTACAAATATTGAGTATATATCACAAATACACGTGAGCCACTAAATGTTTCGAACCCCATTGAGAGATTAGAAACATTTAGTGGCTCACGTGTATTTGTGATATATACTCAATATTTGTAACTCTCATGTTTGGTGGGTTAGAATTAAATTAAATCAATTTCGGCCCGAGTTGCATCGGGACACTCAGAAATCCTTGTATGGTATTCTGGAATATGGATCCTACGACTTGGTATGAGTTGAAATATATTCGCCTAGTGGGTTTCCCTTCTCCTTAATAGGTAAGTTCAGATTAAGTTAGGCGGTATAGATAGTGTTACCGGACGTACGCGTCGTCGTCGACTTGTTTACATAAATTGTACGATCTCGGTTCCCTGGTGTCTAGCCTAATATGATTTATTTTTATTTTTTTTGGTAAGAGTTGTGTTAGTGGGCGTGCCGTCTGCTTTGTTTACATATTCGCACGCCGCACTTACATTCGCGTCTAATTAGACTGCTTATTTATTCCTGATATTTACCCCTGCTGGTAATATATATGATGATGACAATAAGTCATGGGGGTGAGGGGCTGAGGGCGGCAAAGCCCCCCTCAACCCATTATTGTATCTCACGGCCAGGTGTTGGGTAAATAGTTTTTGTTTTTTTTACCAGCCGTGGGATACAATAATGGGTCAAGTGGGGGCTTTGCCTCCATCACCCCCCATGACTTAAGAACATAAGAACATAAGAAAATGGGAGTCTGCAGAAAGCCGATTGGCCCAAGCAAGGCAGATCCCTGTCTCACACAACCCCAATTACAAAGCCCAATTATAGGCTCAACACTCTAATACCCTGAGGATCATCTTACCAAAACGGTTAGAGATTAACGCAGGATTACGGGGGTCTGCAGAGCGCTGATTGGCCCAACCCTGCTGATCCCCCTTCACACCCAACCCTTCTCGTCCATATGCTTATCCAATTTTATCTTAAAGCTCCCTATCGTTTTTAATCCCACTATAGCACTTGGTAGTCCATTCCACCCATCTACAACTCTGTTACCAAACCAATATTTGCCTATATCTTTTCTGAAACAAAATTTATCTAATTTGAAACCATTGGTACGAGTTCTTTCGCTATCACTGAGCTTTAGTACATTTGTCATGTCCCCTTTGTTAATCCCCTAACCCACTTGAACACCTCTATCATATCCCCTCTAACTCTGCGTCTCTCTAACGAATGTAGGCTAAGCCTAATTTCTTCAACCTTTCTTTATACGGAAGATTTCTAATATTATGGATCATTTTTGTCATTCTACGTTGTACTCTCTCCAATGAATCTATGTCCATTCTGTAATAAGCACACCAAAATTGAACAGCATAATCCATATGGGGTCTCACTAATGACAAGTAAAGTTTTAAGATAACATCAGCAGTTCTGTTACTCACACTCCTAGAGATGAACCCGAGAATCCTATTTCCCTAGTTTCGAACGCTTATACACTGTTGTCTAGGCTTCAAATCATTGCTAACAAACACACCTAGATCTTTCTCACAATTCAAGTTTTCTAATTCCATATTAGCTAGTTTATATTTAACATTTGTATGCATCTTCCCTATCTTTAATACCTTGCATTTGTCAATGTTAAACTTCATCTGCCAATTTACTGTTGAGTACTTCTTGTCATTATCATATATATTACTAGCAGGGGCAAATAATAGCATTAGACACGAATGTAACTGCGAGCATGCGACTATGTAAATTGTAAACAAAGGGGAGAGGGGATGGATGTAGAGTTCGGGCGTACGGTCGTCATGTTTACATAGAGCGATCGCCAAGGTTAACTCGGCGTCTATTTTGACGGCGAATTTTTCGGTTATTTGCCCCCTGCTGGCAATATATATGATGATGACAATATATCATGGGGGGGTGAGGGGGGCTCAACATATTATTGTATCCAATTGCATTCAAATTAGACAGGAACATGATTGCAAAGGTCTGACGCCTCCCCCGCCGCCGCCGCCGTCATGTTTACATTTGTCGATCGCCGTGGTTAAGTTCGCGTCTATTTTGACGGCGATTTTTTCGGTAATTTTCCCCCTGCTGGCAATATATATGATGATGACAATATGTCATGGGGGGGTGAGGGGGGCAAAGCCCTCCCTCAACATAATATTGTATCCAAAGGCAGTCAAAATAGCCGGGAACATAATGGCAAAGGTCCGACGCCACTACGCATAGTGTAAACAAGGCTGGCGGTACGCCCGCACTTAACATTCTTGCCGCGGACAGTAGCGTACGCTCGTTAACACAACTCTTACTGAGTTGTGTTAGCAGGCGTCTCGTCCGCTTTGTTTACATAGTCGCACGCTCCCAGTTACATTCGCGTCTAATTTGACTGGTGTTATTTGACCCTGCTGGCAATGTATATGGTACCGGTAGTATAATGAGTTGATGACAATAAGTCATGGGGGGATGGAGGCGGCAAAGCCCCCCTCAAGCCATTACTGTATACCACGGCCGGTAACAAAACAGTTTAGGCCTACCCAACACCTGGCCGTGGGATTCAATAATGGATTAAGGGGGGGCTTTACCTCCCTCACCCCCTATGACTTATTGTCATCATCATATACAGTATATTACCAGCAGGGGCAAATAATAGCAGTCAAATTAAGACGCGAATGTAATTGCGAGCGTGTAACTAAGTAAACAAACCCCTGCCGAGGCTGTTCGGCCAGGCAGCTTAGGGAACGACAAGAACAACAAAGCGAATGGTACGCCGTAACACAACTCCTACCTTGATTTTATTTTTCCAAAAGTATCCCACGGCCAGCTGTAATTTGCTCCCTGCTGGTAATAGCCTATAGGCAAGAATGTAGTTACCGGGTATACCGCCCGCCTTGTTTACACTACGAGGACACTCGCAATAATGTCATGATTAGACGCGAACGTAACTTCGTTCATACGACTTATGTATACAAGGCGACGTGTACGACCGCTATAGCCATCCTTATCAGTTATTATTAGGTAACAAGTGAATTTGGGCAGAAATTAAAGTCAAATTATAATCACATCAGAAAAGCCTGTTTACATTTCTTAATAAATTATGGGACCCTTATTAAAAAATACCATAATACAGTATCAATTTAATCATTCTAAAACAATAATAGGCCTATAGTTTTCAGCTTAAACTTTAATCGTAATTCTTTAGCTTGGGGCCTTACGCTTCCTTGTTTTAAAAATTATTCCAGATTATATGAGATGGCATTTGAGACCCATACAATACTTAAATTTTGAATGGAAACGCTAAATTTATGATACAGTAAATTATGTGTGGGCATTGACGACCTCGAGTTTACCCTCGTTTTCTATTGTTACGGTGCACGATCGGGTAGAATGTAGAGTTCGGGCGTACCGCCCGCCTTGTTTACACTACGTGGAGCGGCGGCGGACGCTTGCCATCATGTTCCCGTCTATTTTGACTGCCGTTGGATACAATAATATGTTGAGGGCCTCCACTCACCCCCCCCCCCCCATGACATATTGTCATCGTCATACATATTGCCAGCAAAATAGACACGAACTTAACCGCGGTGTTCGACCATGTCAACATGACGGTGGCGGCGGAAGCTTGCGATCATGTCCCCGTCTATTTTGACTGCCATTGGATACAATAATATGTTGAGGGGGGGGCTTGGGGGATGGATATAGACTCCGGGCGTACGGTCGTCATGTTTACATAGGGCGATCGCCGCGGTTAACTTCGCGTCTATTGTGACGGCGATTTTTTCATTTTTTTTTTTTGCCCCCTGCTGGCAATATATATGATGATGACAATATGTCAAGGGGGGCTTCTCCCCCCCCTCCCCCCTCTACATATTATTGTATCCAATGGCATTCAAAATAGACAGGAACATGTTGCAAGCGTCCGACGCCTCCCCCACCGCTGTCATGTTTACATTTGTTGTTGTTGTTGTTGTTCCCCAAGCTGCCTGGCCGAACAGCCCCAAGGCCCCGAGCAATTCCAAGGCCACAACCGAGTGCCCCCACAGAACCCTCCCCGCCGACCACAATAAAGCCTGGGTGACCGAAGCCACTCCATGGCAGGGGAGCTGAGGAGGGTGCGGAAATGCCCGGGAAACCAAAGCCCCACCCAGGGCCCTGTGCCCCTTAGCAATTATGAAGAGAAAGTTGAGGGGCAAGGGAAAAATGTGACGCTTTGGTTTCCAATCTTGGTAGATTGGGAGGTCAATCCACGCAAGAGACGCCGTCACTTGAGGTCTAGAAAATATATAAGTTAAAGGAACAGTCAGAGTAAGCTATGGGTATGGCAGAGATTGCTCAGCTCTCACTCTGATAGACCAGCCCATCACCACATGACTAGAACCCAATCCTCTCAGCATCAGCTAGGAAAGGCCCTAGAAAGCCGCCTTTGGCGGGGGAATAGCTCCCCTATTTAAACCCCTTTCGGGGTTGGGCACTCGCCTTGTTTACATTTGTCGATCGCCGTGGTTAACTTTGTGTCTATTTTGAGGGCGATTTTGTTTCTGTTATTTGCCCCCTGCTGGCAATATACATGATGATGACAATATGTCATGGGTAGGTGAGGGGGGGGGGGGGGGGCTAAGCCTCCCCTCAACATATTGTATCAGGCAGTCAAAATAGACGGGTACAAGATGGCAAACATCTGACGCCGTTCCGCGTAGTGTAAACAAGAACTCTAGATTCTACCCGGGCTTTGCCCCCCTCCCCCCCCCCCCCCATGACATATTGTCATTATCATATATATTGCCAGCAGAGTGCAAATAACCGAAAAAAATTGCCGTCAAAATAGACTCCTAACTTAACCGCGGCGATCGACCTATGTAAACATGATGACCGTACGCCCAAACACTATATCCATCCCGCGCGTATACCCCGATACTCCCATTGATGTAGAGGATGCGCTTCTATAGTAAATCTGCACCATTGTTGTGTAGCTACAGTGCATTCATTCGACATATATCGACAGGCCCCGCCCGCTTCCACCAGCGCCGTAGACAAAGTAGAGCTTATCATACCGCAATCTCGGACAAGTCACTTGTCACCTTACCACGGAGCTGATAAGAGCTCCAAGTAAAATTAATTATAGGATGTAAGAGCGCTTTAATACATGCATATTTGCAGTTATTCTTTATTATACAATATTACCATATACCATAGTACAGAAAAGTAAACTCCATTACCATTGTTACCTCGTCTACTTGGGCAGAGCAGAGGTAGAAAAATATTAAGCTAGGCTTAGCGAGCGACTGCGTTTGGGTGTATAGGGTATGGTACCGTAACCGTAATGCCTCCTCCTCCCTTGTTTGTGTGCCTCAGTCTCCCTCCCTCCCTCTCTCTCTCTCATATTGTGAAGTGATCAAAGTTGTCAATGGTCCAAGTATGGGTGAAAGCCGTTGCTGGTAAACTGGTGAATGAAAGACTCCTTCAATCTTCCTGCCTTGAGTTCTGATCTTATTAATTAATGGCTGTGAAACTTTCGTTGCCTCAGAGGTTTTCTTCACCACCACATCAACTGGCTCAGTTTTCTCCTTATCAAAATACATGAATACATTCAAGACAATATTCCTGGCTTGACTGACAAGTCGGGGAGAACCAGTAGGTCTGCCAGGGGTATGGGCAGGAGACGCCATCTTCCCCCTTCAGAAGACCGGAGGGAACTGAACTGACGTTTGAATGGCAGCGCAGTGACAGTTGAAGCCTTGAGAGAGAATCGTTGCCAATGTAGCTACCTTACCGCTAGATCTAAAAGTATTTACTTGAACAAGGGAATGGAGCTGTTAAAGACAGGCTCCAGTCTTAACATTTCTTTCGCACTCGTTGATGTAGAAAGGTAGATGGCTTTGTAGGCCATTTTTAATAATTTAAATTGATAAATAAATATTGACTTCATCTAGCGGCAATATTTTACACCTAGCAATAAGAATGCTGGCTATACTCCGAATCTTTTAGCACATGTTATCAATATTGGAGTAATATTCTAGCAATATTAGGTAGGCATTTACTAGTTTGTATTTTTCTAGTTACTTCTGCAAACAGATTAAATAATATTTTTGTGCTGATTTGGTAACCCTGTTGGACACCCCTATCTCGCACAGTCATGCCAGCCGTATGATAACGGTTGGGGAAGTGAGCGGGGCCTGTCGATATATGTCGATTGAATGCACTGTAGTATCACAACTTTTGTTGTCACTGTTTACTGGATAGGTCATTGAAGATTGTTGTGAATTTTTATGGCATCCTCCCCCCCCCCCCCCCCCCATCCCCTCTTCTTTGTCAGCTAGCAGCAGCTCCAACTGAGGACACTACGTAAGGCTAGTGTAGATTACAATAACTTGGCCTAATCTAATTTATTGTCCGAAGTGGGATCTGCCACTTCCAGCTACCTGCAAATCATAAAATGCCCTCCAATCTTCAAAATATGCAGTGGATAGTATGATGACTAACGTATCTAGTGACCAAAATCGTTGATATTGGTGATTCAAAAAGTTTTATGCAGAATTCCCAAAAATTAACAAAAGTATTCATCTACAGATAATGCAAGGCATAGCAGAGTCGATAATGTCGCTGGTTGCAGACCAACTGTTCCTGGGTTCAAGTCTTCGCCAAGCAGCTGTGGTTTTTCATAGGTGATCCCAGGGTTCCTGAGTTCAACAATATCTATGTATATTAGGTGCTGTCATCTACTGTGGTAAAGAATAATAAAGAAAACAAGATCTAGAAAGCTTCATTCAATAATCTCTGGGCCTTATAAGTTCTTCATGTTGTCATCTAAGTACTGAACCTCACTTGATAGCACTGTTTATCTATCATATTTTCCAAAAGTTCTTGTATGTATGTACTGTATATACACAGGCACATACACCATAGCTGGGGGTGGCCGACTCGAGACAGAGCCTAACTTCATAATTATTTCTTTATACTGTACAGTATTTGATAAAATACCAGTACTGTACAGTACTCTATTTGCTACATTAACATCCAGAACGTTACGTAGTATAGCGGCCCAGAAACATTCCCAAGTCTATTTATCATGGAATATTAGGTCAGTAAAAGCTAGGCATAATGGTAATAAATAATAAATACATAATAAATAAATGTAGCATTGCTAGTTCTTTGAAACTTACACTAGATAACTCATGGATCATGATTTAGAAGGCATTCCCGACACAAGTACTGTACTGTACTGTACCTAAATTTCAACTCGTAAGACGCAGGTAGAGGGGTAATTGTTGAGCAATAGTTAGCGTTTTAAAAAGCCGAAAAATATGTGGTATACTTATACTGTACTGTATTGATCCTTTTTTAAGGTCCAAGCTAGCTTATGTTAGGCCTGGCCTAAATGTTCAAATGATTGGTAGTATTTAAGGGACTGATTCACTAAATAACTTTGATTTATTTTTTATATTTTATATTATTATTTTTGTTTTACCCTACTGTAGGCCAAGGTCTGCTAGTAAAGTGAAGCACTTCAGTTTCATAGTCTAAAATACAGTACAGTAGTCATGTAAGGTACAGGGTAAGACATTGGTGCTAATTTTAATACTTGTGTGCTGTGATACAATCACAATAATTACTATTTTCACACTGCAATTTAATGTTAAGTAAATTTGTCATAAATAAAGATGTAAACATTGGTTTATGATGTATTATTTAACATTTCATTTTACTGTACATTTATTGTAGATATAGGCTATTGTATATTTTTCATGGTGGATTGGTCACACATAGAAACTGGTACCGGTATTATTGATTATCACAGACTAATTTTACTGTATAGGCTAAAAAAAGAAACACAGTTAGGATAAAAATACCTTAGGATTCCATATAACTAAAGTGTAGTCACTTATGACTCGTTAGCCTTGGTAGGCAACTCATCTAGGGGAGACAACCTTATACAAATCCGGGTGGATGGGACTCGTCAGCCTTGGTTGGCAACCTGTCTAGGGGAGTAAACCTGATACAAATCCGTACTGCTTACCTAAGGGTAAGGCAGGTTAGTGGATGGATTAGCCGAACACCACTGTAGAAAAATAGTGCTAACAAGATACACAGAGGGCCTCGGAGTCGGACGGATCCTAAATCGAGTGGTCAATCCTGTAAGTCCTTCACTAAACTGGCTCGGGTTGTCCCTCTCACAGGGAATAGGTCCGCTTGGGGGCGTTCTGTGTATGGCCACCCTCGTAAGGGGAGTAAGGCTTCCGGCAATAGATAGATAGATAGATAGTCACTTATGTTGTCCAATAAAGAATTAATGACTCTTAACTGAACCAATGCAGTTGTGTATTTATGAGAAATAGTTCATTTAGCTTCTTGCTATCATTAAAATTATCATAATAGTGAATATCCTTGGCAGAAATGCTTCCATACTACTTTATCCAGACATATTATTTTTTTCTTACAGAATATCTTTCATTTCAAAGACTTCACACTCCCCATTATTTATTCCATCTATATACTCTGCTTACACCAAATGCCATTCTGAAATAATGTAACTTATGTCCACATCTGTTAAGATATCTCCATTATTTGCTGTTTATGTCTCACCTTGCCTTATCATCTGTATTTAAGGTCATTATCCTTACCTATGGTAATACTGTATATGGTAGTTTAATTGGTGAGACTGGAAAGTGAATAGCGATCTGGAAAAATTAATAAATGTATTAATTTTTATTGTGATGCAATTCTGCCATCTGCTATGCAAACTTAAAGCAGAATTTTTTCAGGGTTTGGTAAGCAGACCAAAGGTTCAATACACATGGCACTTGGCAGAGTTCCATTGGATGATAATAGCCAACTGTAAGTGTAGGGCCTGCTGGGGTGAATACAGTACATTGAGTGGCAGTACATGGCTGCTCTTCCTGGCAAGCAAAATAACTATTAAATGACTAGCCATTAGTTGCTGATCTATCAATCCACAATAAACCCATCATACTTTGCTGAGGTTAAGGAGGCTGTGGCTTGGTTGAAGGTTGGGAAAGCATCTGATAGCTGAGGGCAAGACAATAGTCCACAGGTTGTATGCAGCGGCCGTCCTGACTTCTGCATGGCAGGCTGGTAGGGGGAGAGGGGATCACCAAGACTGCAACAACTACCATAGTGTTGTTGTTGTTGTTGTTCCCTAAGCTGCCTGACCGAACAGCCCCGAGTCCCTGAGGAAGGCCATGGCCACGATCGGGCTTTCCCACAGAGCTCTCATTGAGTGTAGATTGTGTTGTTGGCGTAAGTGGTTGTGTGAAATGCAGTCTTCTATGATGTGTTTAATGGTATAGGGTGCTGTGTTACATCCCGGCAGGCGTCGACAACGGAGTCATCCAGTCTCTTCTGATAGCTCAGGAGAGCTGGATGGTGCCCGCATCTCAGCCTGGCTAGGTGGACTCTGTCCCCGCGAGGAAGGGAGGATTCGGAAGGATGGATTTCGGGAGGTCGTGCATGCAGCTGCGTGTTGTCTGTGAGTGAGTGGATGGATCGGTGAGAGATATGAGTATGGATGTGCTTCTGGAAGTTGGTTCGGGGTGGGCAGGGAGGGAGAGAGGACAATAATTGTGTGTGATACCGTGTGCTGGGTGTTTTGATATTTCTTGGTGTCTGTGGGTGTGTTGCCATGTAGTTTAGTGGGTCGTCTTGGTTGGTGGAGGCTGCTGCCAGGAATTGAGTGCCTCTCATGTCCAGATGGTCTTTGACTTTGAGGATTTTGGTTTCTTGATGTAGGTGATCTGTGGGTGCAGTAGCTGTGCAGCCTGTAATGATCTTCAGGGCTTTGTTTTGAATAGTCTGTAAGGTCTTATGATGTGTTTCAGCTTGGTTAGAAGCCCAGGCTGGGCTTGCGTATTCCATCACTGATCTTATGTATTGTTTATATACTGTGGTGGTAGTTTCTTTGTTGTGTCCAAATTTTGTGTGAGCAAGTGACCTGAGGGCGTTAAGTCTGGGTGTCCGTTTCTTTTTAATGTTTGTGGTGTGCTGTTTGAATGTCATATGAGTATCATATGTTACTCCTAGGATTTTGGGTGTGTGTGTATGTGTTAGGGGTGTGTTGTTTATGGTGAGTTGAGGGATGTATTCGTGTTCTGTCCAACTTGTGAGCAGGGTCGCGGTGGATTTGGCTGGGGCTAGATTAAGTCTGTTTGTAGTGCACCAGCCATGTAGTGTGTTGAGATAGGGTTGAAGGAGATCTGTTAAACTACCATGGTGTTGTATTGTTTACTATACCAGGCACGGTCATTGCTCATATATTATTGATACAAATTTGATAAGTATGTTTAGAATATTGTATGAAGAATATGAAGGGTGCGCCTGGAAGTGTGGTGGGAGGGCTTGTGGCTTTGGGTCCGCTGCATGTCTGCCTGCCGAGATCGGAACCTCTCCGGGTGGTCGGGGGCCGGGGGAGTGCTGGAGCGATCTTGGTGACCCTGGTCTCTGGGTCTTCTCCTGGGTGACCTGGATGTGTGTGAGTTTGTGCTTTTTATCTGTATTTATTTGTTGTTTTATGTTGTTTTTGTGTTTTCCCTGTTCTTGCTCTGTCTTGAGTCGGCTACCCCCAAAATGGGGATTGGGCCTGAGCATATAGATAGATAGATAGAGAATAGTGTAGTGTGTGAAAATGGAATATGAAGGAAAATGAGGGGAAGAGTAAGGTTATGGTCCTTGAAAGGGGTGCTGTCACAGAGTGTGAGGTGAGGTTGAAAGGTCAGGTTAAGGAGAATGTCAGCTCATTTAAGTATTTGTGCTGTGCAGTGTGTCGAGTAAAGACGGGAGTATGGAGGAAGAAGTGCAGAAAAGGGTGCGACAGGAAGAGGGTTGTAGGAACGCTGAAAGCAGTAACAAGAAATAGGATTTGTCAGCATGGAAGTAAGAAGTCCTTGTATGATAGCTTGGTTATCCCGACATTGACGTATGAGTGATTGAAGCATGGATGTTGTTGGAGAGACAGAAACCATGAGTGAGAGGGGTGGAAATTAGTTACTTGCGGAGTTACATGGAGGGATAGACAGAAAAATGAGAAATTACAAGAGTGGTGTGGTGTGAATGTAGATCTGGAAAGTGTGAAAAGGAATACATTGAGATGGTTTGACAACGTGTAACGTATGGGAAGCGTGAGAGTGAAGTGTGACAGAGAGGGTGAGGTAGACCGAGAGAGAGGTGTAAGTATGGAGTTAAGAAGTATATGCGTGAAAACGGTGTTGGATGGGAGGAGGGGCATAGACTCACTAGGGACAGTGGTGCATGGGGGCGATTCATTTGTGGCCACACCTTCGGGGATCATGGCATCTGGCAATAAATAGATAGAATTTGAAACCACTTGCTAAAAGGTATGAGACCTGTCTGTTTTACACCCAAGATGTCAACCATTGACAGACTTCTGGCTGAGGTATGGTGGTGAGATAGTGACCGAATGGGTATGGAAAATGTGTAAACTAGCATGGGAGAAGGGGAGAGCACCGGATGACTGAAAGACAGGCATAATAGTCCCCCTGTATAAGGGGAAAGAGGAGTTTGTGGTAACCACCGGGGAATATGCCTTCTAAGCGTAGTAGGGAAGGTTTACAGTACAGTAGGGTAGTGATTGAGAGAGTGAGAGTGAGAACGGAGAAATGGATAGGTGACGAGCAGGGCGGGTTGAAGGACATAAGTTGTATGCTGCCTTTATGGACTTAGAGAAGGCCTATGACAGAGTTGATAGAGAAGGTCTGTGGAAAATACTGAGAATATACGGAGTAGACGGCAAGTTGCTGAAAGCAGTGAAGAGCATGTATGAGGGTGCATAGGCATCAGTACGTGTGGAGAAAGAGCAGAGTGAGTTCTTTGATCTGAATGTTGGGTTAAAGCAAGGGTGTGTGATGTCCCCATGGCTGTTCAATATATATATATATATGTATGGATGAAGTCATGAAAGAAATACAAGGAAGAGCAGTGGATGTTGGTGTACCTCTGATAAGGGAAGGAAACAAGTGGAAGTTGCCTGTAGGCTACTGCTGTTTGCTGATGATACAGTTCTGATGAGCGATAGTGAATGGGAGTTGCAGGGGCTGGTAAATATATTTGGAACAGTGTGTGAAAAATGGAATCTGAAGGTAAATGCGGGGAAGAGCAAGGCAGCCATAGAGCGTGAGGTATGGTTGAATGGTCAGGTTATGGAGAATGTCGGCTCATTTAAATATTTGGGCAGTGTGTTGAGTAAAGATGGGAGTATGGATGAAGAAGTGCGGGAGAGAGTGCAATAGGGGAAGAGGGTTGTAGGAACGCTAAAAGTAGTAACAAGAAATAGGGTGGTCAGCATGGAAGTAAATAAGTCCTTGCATGACAGTGTGGTAGTCCCGACATTGACTTACGGGAGCGAAGCATGGACGTTGGTGAAGAGACTCAAACCAAGAGTAAGAGGGGTGGAAATAAGTTACTTGAGAAGTGCGTGCGTAGTTACATGGAGGGATTGACAGACTAATGAGGAAGTACGAGAGAGGTGTTGTGTGGATGTAGATGTGGTGGAAAGTGTGAAAAGGAACACCTTGACTCCTTGAGATGGTTCGGTCATGTGGAATGCATGGGAAGTGAGAGAATGAGTAAAAGAGTGTACGAGAGTGAGGTGGAAGGACAGAGAGGGAGAGGTAGACCAAGTGGAAGGATGGAGTTAGGAAGTATATGAGTGAAGGCGGTGCTGGATGGGTGGGGGGGAGTCGACTGACTGGGGACAGAGGTACATGGGGCCTTTTGTTTGTGGCCACCCCTTTGGGGATCACGGCGTCCGGTAAAATATATATAATTATATATTATACATATATATATATATATATATATATATATATATATATATATATATATATATATATATATATATATATATATATATATATATATCTATCAGGAGTGTTGGACCAAGGAACCTATGATCTACAGGGGAAGGGATTAGAACATTTAAACATGAATCTGTTGAGGGAGTGATAAGTAGTTCTGGTGTGGATAGTGTAAACAAGAGTGGAGAATTAATAATTATAT
>JBAKBP010023262.1:0-37259 GCA_037953745.1 Lithodes maja
CTCCTTCTTGGTATTATACCACTTAACATGTCCAGTAAGGGTGGTTGTGGTGCTAGAGGTCTCGGGAGGCATGCTGGAGTAGAGTAGCTGGTCGGAGCGAGCTTGTATGCTCCGTGGCACTGTGCTCTGAATGGCTGGAGGCTTCCAGGTGGTCTTAGGAGGGTAGTTTCCATTTTCCCCTTCTGTATACACCTTGTTGCCAGTGTTTAAACCATTTTCTCCATACCAACATCCCCGCTGGACAGCTCTTGGATAATTTTCATAACAAAGAAGTTGCTTGTTTTTAACATTTGTTGTATTAAACCTGCTGCCCGAGCAAAGATTATGCTGCAAGTGGGGCAGGTGATAGCACAGTGGATGGCATGGTAGACTGCAGACCAAATGGACCTCAGATCGAGACCAAGCCAAATGGCAGGGTTCTTCTGAGGTAATCTGATCGTTCATGCTGTTCTACAAATATCCTGGCTACACCGACAAGTCATGAAAATACCCCCTATATTATCACCAATGCATAGCAAAGATTATGCCAGACCATATTTAAAGATGCTGTAACCAACCATATAATTTCTCACTCTTATTCGAGTGTTGTGTGTAAATAATATGTTGACATCATGATATACAAGTTCTAATCCGGTTCGCTGATTGGTCGGAGTTTGTGGAACTTATGATGCTCGTACTTCTTCCATTTTTACTTCCGTAGTGATGATGGTGATGGTGGCACTGATGATTGTGATGATAATAATGACAGTAGTAATGATGGTGGTAGTAAAGATGGTGATAGTAGTAATGATGGTGATAGTGGGCTAGTAGTGATGATGAAGATACATCTTTGTTGTTGTAGTGATTGTCTTCAACTCAATAAGTGCGATATTCGTTCCAGAAGGTTCTAGGCAACAGTGATAAGCCTTCTGGAAGCGAGATTTCGATACACATACAAAAACCACGCCAAAAGGCTTAGGCGACTGCAAATTGGATCAGGAATAGGCCTATATGGCAACTCTCGATACCAAATATCTAAATACATATACACCTAACACACATACTTACACTTATATTTACATATAAGTGGTGGTAGGGCTCTAGAACCGTCCCTAATCCCCCAGATATACACCATTTACTATACGTATAAGATACGTGTGCGAAGGGGCAAGAGAGAATAATGAAATGCACGATACCTAAATATATTGGGGGTAGGGAGCTAGGAATCCTCCTCCTGTTGTATAATTCTCCTACTCGACGAGACAAAAAAAACAAGGGAGGGCACGCGAAAGTGATCCAGGACCCTGAGAAGAGGAACTTTAAATGTTGTTTCTGTTCGGACTCTTTCTTATGTCGGCCACCTCCAGCAATGGGGTATTTGCCTGAGTATATACATACAAACAAATATATCTTTTTCAATTTCAATTTCAAATAATGAGCATAACCTTGCTTGCAGTGGCGATCAAAAACAGGGGAGGAGAAAATCCACCCGCCCTCACTCCCCTCTCTCACTCCCGACCCGCTTTTACCTGACCTGATAAAATTACGTGCTCTATTCTTTCCCTACACTTAGATATTGGTCATAATTCTTCACATGTGCCTTGTAGTGTGTGACGCCTGCCAGCGTTGGCAGAATCGCCTCCCGGTAGCCACTAGCGCTCGCCAGGGCAGTGAAATGGGCTACAGTCTCTCTACAATGTTGTACTTTCTTTCTTGTGAATCGTCATGTTACAGGCAGTATAGAAGTGGTCTTTATTTTCGCCTGTGACAATGCATTATATTTTATATCATGAGTTGAATATAAGATGCATTGTTGTGTAGAGTTGAGAGGAAGAGCGAGCGAGCAGCGTGGGGGTAGTGAGTGTTGCTTTCCCTCCTCCTTCCTCCCTCCCAGAGGAATCCCTCGCCCGCGTGGTCTTTCTCTCGGTTTTGATTGGCTGGTGGTTCCTGGCGCCTTCTGCAGGCCTGCTGCCTGGTGACGTAGCGGCTTGTGATTGGCCGACCACCATGCCTTTGTGTGATCCTGAGGGTCCCGAGGAGCTACCTTCCTCAGAGCTTGCCTGACCAGCATACCCTTCACATCTCCCTTGCTACCTGTCCCAGACTTCTACCTATAGAACACTTTCTCTCCCTCTCAACTTCTTACCTCTCATTCTTTCAATCTATTTAATATCATAACTCCCCTTTGGTTCTGCACGATTTCATACATCGGCCATCGTATTATATGCTGAAGCTCTCAGATATTCCATGTTTAGATAGACATTTTGGAGGGGTTAACATTTTGTCTGTAGAGGTTCGACACACTCGTGGTGTCTCCCTACCCTTTTGCGTGGTTGTCTGCTGGGCTATTTAATGCTAGACTGGGGTGAGGCTATTGTTGTTGTGATTTCCGATGTGTACCAGGTTTTGTTGAACCTGTACAATCGCAACGGATACGTGGGAAGCCTAGGTTGTCTTTCTGACTGTGTACCTTGTGAGTTTAGCACTGTGTTGCGAGTGAGGGCTTTTGCCTCTGCCACCCAACACTGGGCTAACTGGTTTTGCTTTGACTTTGAGAGGGTCGCCAGGAGAGAACCAGATACTAGCGATCTGGATCTCTCAAGAGAGCACCCCGTCATTTAACGTAATTTGGCCGTACAGTCTTAAGGACCTCGCTAGGCTACGAGCCGCTTGCTCAGCCATTGTTTCCTAGCCTACTACATCCCAGCTAGACTTTATTCGCCTAGCAGACACCCGATTAGGATTATAAACTCTTATGTTATGTATGCAGCATTTTTCTTCACGTTAATTGTAAGCCTTGGTTGTTGTTGAGTTGCACAACCCGAGCAGGCTTTTTGAGTTTCCTGAGGAAGTACTTCTTTTGTTGTTGGAGATAATACTATTGCTCATTTATTATTATTCCCGTACCAGTTAACACTGCATGTCCATACACTTGTCATATCTTGTTCCTGCTTTATATAACAGTTCAAAATCCGATTCGATCATCTTAAGCACCATCAGACTTTCTTCAGAAGATTCCTGTTCGATGCTTTAGGACTTTCATTCACTTTCTTTAATATAGGAGTGACAGTTTATTATTGTTTAGAGTAACTTTAATTATACCTTCTTCTTGTTTGCATTAAATCATTTCAGTGATTTAATTAAGCTCTCTATCCTTTTCCTTGTATACATTATTAATGTAATTGTATGTTGTTGTGATCAGGCTGTATCAGAGATCATCAGCCTGTAGTAGTAGTGCATTTATACCGAGTTATAGGATACCCCGCGATCGCATATTTAACTCTGGAGGGTATAGGTGTTTTTGTGCGCCGGCATTATAAGTTCGAGGGTTGGATCTAGTGTTACCGTTGTGGCTGTGTGCCTTTCTAGTCCAATGATTAACCTGTTAAGCGCTAAATAGCCCTAGGAGCTAGGGTAGTTATTTGTGTATTTCTAGCCTTGGATTCTGACAGAATTCGTTATATTTACAATATAGACCATTATTTGTTTTCGGTATGCTTTTATTTTACATATATGATGTATATATGAACCTTCAAGAGTGCTAAAATAAGTGGGAAAAGCATTTGGGTGGTGAAAACCGAAGATATTGGCCACCCGGTCGTAATGTCAGGCGAGAGAGAGCTGCAGTCAACCCTCCTCTCTCGCTGTCTGTGAGGTAACTGAGGGCGGCGGGGCGGTCTGGGCTGGTGTGTGTGTGGTACATATCGATCTTTTCTGCAACCCACTTGTGCTACATTATCGCGGGAGAGAAAAATAACCGATAAATGATGATAATAAGAGGGAAAATAGGTGATAATTGAGGAGGGGAGGGAGGGGGGAATAAGATGGGGAAGGAGGGGAGGGGGGTGGGTGAGATTTACATGGATGAGTACTGGAGGGGAATTATCTCACCTAGAGACAAAAATTTTTTTTTTGATAGGCCCTTTTTTTTTTTGGAAAGCTTTTTTTATGGTCCTGCTTCCGTGAGGCCTATCGCGTTCCCTATAGGAAGCCTTCCGTGAGGCCTATCGCGCTTGCCGGGTTAAGAGCCCTTGTTTTATACGAGTCCCGGTCGTAACAAGTGCAATAATATTGCTTTATAAGGGAGATATAAGGGACAAAACATAAATCCTCCCCTCCCTCCTCCGGCTCACTTAGAACCATAACAAGGGTGCGCGGGTGCCTATTATAGTTATTTCTCACCAACCTTACAAATCATCCACATATTTTGTTGCGCAAATATCCTGTGCAGTGGGATGTGTAGATGGGATACCAACGTTTTGATGTACATTACAATTAGTTTTGCTATGATAGTGCTAGGCTTTAAAATTTTTTTTTACGAATATATAATATATTCGCATTCGTAGGACACTCGATACTCTTCCAATCCGTGATCAAATGATTTACAACTAAATTTGATAAGTGTTCGATTCACTATTTCATATATATATATATATATATATATATATATATATATATATATCGTTTTGTAATGTGAATTAAAATAATATATGAATACAAATAAGTACAATTGTGATAGGGTTAATGTACGCATTTTGTAGAGTGTCATTTGAGTATATAAGTGTGTCTCATATCATAGCCTAGTTATTATTCTTTGTGATAATGTGTATTATTATAATTTATCTAGTGATCAATTAATTGTTATCATAATTCATATTATTTCGTTATTTCCTTTCGAATACTTTAATTATCATTGAAAGCATTGAATTAATTTGTGTTTAGTTTCCAAGCTTGTGAATTTGATCAGATTAATTTAGTTACCCCTTATTGTATTGTTTTAGAAGGAATATTTTCTCAGGTGTTATTTTAGTGCTTATTTCCCATTTTAATAGTTGTATTAATTACTTGTATTGCTTGTATCAATATTTTGTGCATTTCCATAAGGTATTAAACATACATTAACCATTTCCAGTGATCTTGAGAAAATATTAATTCATATGTGATATAGCTATTTAAACCCTGCAGTGCTTCAGTAAAGGTATATAGTTATTAATGTTTTCACTTGATAGACAATGGAGCACTCGTGGTTGAGACCGAGAACTTGTCATCTCTTACTGTACTTCGCACTTCTCTACTTTATCTTCCTCTTTCCAAAACTCTCCAATCTCCTACTTTACTCAAGCCATCATCATCATCATCAGCGTATTTTCTGATAATCTTAGTGCATTATAATTATATTCTTATTGCTCATCCTGAATAGGCTGATTTTATTGTTACATTATAATACTTACTTTAATTAAACTAAGAATGTTTAATCTAGTTTTCCTTGAACCTGGATATTTTGAGAGTGTTCTGACATCAGTCTTGAATTTCATATTTAACCTGTTGTTTGTGTCATTTCACCTCGTCTATAAACATAACATTGGCGACCTTGAGCCAGGATCTTCGGGACTTGTTTAACCCTTAACTGTCGGCGAGCAACATAAGTCGAGTTAAATAAAGCTGGACTATGTGGCGGCGCTCGACATAGGTCGTCTGGCAATTTCAGCACGTAATGTTGCTGAGAGAGAGAGACAAGTGGTGGCAGGAGAGTAGCGAGCGTATGACTGCTCCAGACCACCGCGGCGAACCTACTGACACGAATCCCACCTCCTCCCTCCCTCTCTCACTCGCTATATACGGAATTGTATGGGGAAAGTGCCTAATTACATGCTTTTTGCACTCGCGTTGCACGGTTATTGCAAGAAAACTAGCCATCATAAAAGGATCGTTATGGTGTCATTCGAAAGCTCTGTTTATGCCCTTTCAGGGATAGATACTTGTTTTACGTTCTGGGTCTTATTTAGGCATGAAAATGATCACGTAAACAGCCCTATTTTGGCTAAAAACACCCCGCTGGGTGGTACATATAAATAAACCGCATAGGCCGCTCGTAAGGTGTTAAGAATATATTAATGTATTTGCTTGTGATTGTGATATTTAAATTTTCATGTCTTCATCAACTATTTCTACCTTAGATGAAGCTAAAGATTTTGTAGAGAGTGTTAAGACAGATGTTGAGGTAAAAAGAAGGAATAAAAATGAACTCAAAGTTCTTGCACAATACCTGCAGCTTGCTCCTCCTTCAAGTGCTCATAAAGATCAAATTGTTGATATGATTAATCAGAAACTGTTTAATATAACTCCTTCAGTTGACATATATGAATGCACAATTATAGCTTGCAAAGATTAAACTAGCTCAAGCACAAGTTGAAGCACAACAGGCACAAGCACAGGCACAGGTTCAACAGGCACAAGCACAGGCACAGGCTCAACAGGTACACGCACAGGCTGAGGCTCACACTAAGCTTGAAATTGCTAAGTTAGACCATGATTACCGTATGAAACGGGGTAAGTAGGTCATCTAATCCTGATAATTTTGAGGAGGCAAAAAATGTTAGACTTGTCCCTGTCTTTAACCCTACTTTAGCGGGGCCCGACTTAAGTCCGTATGGAAAAGAAAGGACTGTGGCGGGGCCCGACTTAAGTCTGTGTGCAATTTTGGCGCAATATTGGCTCCGAGAGAGAGACGAGCGACGGGAGGAGCATAGGTTGTCTCATGACCGCTCGCCACGGTTTCCGCGGGCCTACTGACATATACTACACACACATCCACCCTCCCTCCCTCGCTACACACGTAATTATATAACGAAATGACCGTATTTTAGCGATTTTGCCCTTTGGTTGCACGATCGTTGCAAGACAACCAGTGATCGTAGAAAGATGGTTCAGGTGTCATTGGAAAGCTCAATTTACGCCCTTTCAGCGATGCATAATTGTATTACGCTCTAGCTCTTGTTTATGCATGAAAAAGAGCACGGAAATAAGCTCGTTTAGGGTAAAACCACCCGCTTGGCAGGTAGTAGAATTTACCGACCTAGCCGCTCGTTGAGTGTTAATGAATCTGATGTAACTAAATACTTTCAATTGTTTAAGAAGGCAGCTAATGGTTTCAAAATAATATGTCCCAAGCAATATTGGCCAATACTCCTTCAGAGTGTACTCACTGGTAAAGCCCAAGTCACTTATGCATCTTTGTCTCAGGATCAGTCTGATAATTAAGATGTAGTTAAGAGCCTGATTCTTAAAGCATATGAGCTTGTTCCTGAAGCCTACAGAGCTAAATTTAGGACCACTTACAAGCAGGATAAGCAATCTCATGTTGAGTATTGTTACGATCGGGTCTCGTATAAATCAGTGGCTCTTGTACATTGGACTAGATTGGCATAAATGCAACAACAGAAACGCTAGATCCAACCCCTGATCTATATTCCCGTCGAACAAAGAACACATATACCCTCCAGAGTTATATCTGCGATAGCGGGGTATCTTAACTCTCAGTATCTATGTGCTTCTACTATAGGCTGATGTTCTTTGAAACAGCTTATTACCTATAACATATGGTTGCTTAGTTATGGTACACAAGGAAAAGATAGTTAACTTAATTAAATCACAAGAGTGATCTAATGCAAACAAGAAGAAGGTTTACTTAACATTACTTTAATCAATAATATCTGTCACTCCTTTATGAAAGAAAGTGTTGTAAAGTCCTCAAGCACCGAACAAGGAATCTTCTGAATAATGTCGGATGCTACTAAGAAGAACGTATCGGAAATGGAACCACAAAATAGCAGGAGGCAGGACAATGCACGTGTAGGCTAAATACACAAAAAGGCTGGACATATAATGTTATTGGACACAAGAATATTATAAGCGGTGCAACTGTAATAATGCTCGCCACGAAAAAGTAGTACTATTAACAAAACCGGTCTATGCTGGTTGTGTCTCTCTACAGCAACCTAGACCTCAAAATGCTTGTGTAAAAATAATGGGTATGCATAAAAGAGTATATGATCTAATCCAGCTAATGTCTACCAGGGTTAACAAAGTCTAGCTGGGATGCGCAAAGGTACAGAATTCTGGTGGAGCATGGCAGCTCCTAGCCTAGTGTGGACCTTGGGTCTGTGCGGCCTAATTACGTTAATATGAAGGGGTGCTCTCTTGAGGATTCTCGATCACAAGTATCAAGTATCCTCCTGGCAACCCTCGAAAGTAAAAGCAAATAGAGTTAGAACAGTGTTGGGTGGATTAGGCAAGCAGCCCTCACGCACTACACAGTCAAAAGATCCACCCAGGTAACCCACAGAATCCGTAGTGTCGTGTAGCTCAAAAGTAGCCTACACACATTGAAAACACCAACAGCAAGGTACCTAATCCCTAGTCTAGCATTATTTAACCCTGTAGAAACATTAGTGATTGATGGAGACAGTCTGAGCAATACAATCTCCCAAAAAGACAATGACTATCTTCAACCTTAATCTAGTACATAAGAAATGTGAGATCCAGCATATAATACAGTCTGGCCACCAATTCAAGGTGTGGATGCAGAGAACCAGAGGGGAATTGATAATAATAAAAGGTGAGCAAGTAGTGGAAATGATAGAGGCAGTAGGAGAGAAAGATTCTAAGACAAGAGTGTGGGACAGTTCAAGGGAGATGCTTAGAGTATGCTGTCTGGGAAGGATCTGACAAGGATATTCCCACGGACCACTGGCTGGAGTCCCAGTTCGCAAGAATGGCACGAGGGCGCGCGACAGTCGCCCAGTAAGCAGCCGCGTAGTAGGCAGTGATAGGCAGGAGGCAACGAATCCCGCGAGGCCTTTGTAAAGGGGCCAGCCACGTGCCGCACTCACTACCAAGTCACACCACCTTGTCAATCTCTCTCTCCCTCTCCCGCTCGCCTTCCCATCATTCAACTACTTAACACAATACTTTCAATTGACTAAATAAAATAGAAAGGATTGTGACAGACGAAAATAAAGAACAGTTCTGAACTGTCTGCAACACAAGCTTTCTCGAGAAGGAAAGTACACAATGATAGGTAGACTGTAGCTATATTCTCTGCCCTGGCGAGTCCTAGCGAGTAAGCAATGCGGTTCTGGGGGAAGCGGTGAGCGTCACAGTATGCCAAAATAAAAGAAGATATATTGGATCAATGGTTAAACTCTAAGAATGTAAATGCTGACCAGGGTTGCCAGATTGGCTTTTTAAAAGCCAACTTCCTCAAATTTGGCTTTTTAAAAAGTGGTTGGCTTAAACAAAATTGGGGTTGGCTCTTCAAAGTTGTCTTTTTTTTTGAGCTTTTTTCCAAATATGAGGCATTGTAATATATTTTAAAATAATATATTTCTTATTAATTAAATACAGTCAACTGTTTATCTCAGTAAGCTATACAATGTATTAGTATCCCAGAAATTTTACAAAGGAAAATGTAGAATTAATTTTCTTTCGACTGCCTGTTTGAAATTTGAAAACACAATCAGCTGACTGCTAGTCCCATACTGCCCACTGTACACATTGCAGGTAATAATACTACCTTTTACATGTATACCTTTTGTTTTTCGCTATCACAAAATAGTATATCCATTGGTTAAGCAATCGTGAGCTACTGTACTATGGTAAAAGTGAACAAAGTCAGGGTAATGAATAGTTTAGCATACAGTATGTCCTAGGCCTACATGAAATGATGTTTACTGTAGGCCTATCAATTGTGAATTCAAACATTTATCAACTAATGTCTCGACAATTGATATAATTATGTGCTAAAACTATATCTTTGCAGGTTGCACCATAATTATCAACACAAATAGGGCCTAACAAATGTTACAAAACGGTCATAGTACCTGAGTAAATTTGATAATGGTGAAATTGTAGTTTCGTCTGTTTTAAAAATCAGCTAAAATGATGTGCAAATAGAAAAATTATTTTGCTAAACTACCTAACATAATGTTATCTTTCTTAATGTATATATAATGAGTATTAATGTATGCCACTCTAATTACATAATCTGTTATATAGTTATTACATAGAAGTGATCAACATCTAAGTTAAATAACTAATTACATTTTACATGGTTCTTCATTTAATTTATTAACCTCTGAAGTGCGCACGGGGGTAAATGAAAACCTCCCCCTGTGCTGACGTATTTGAGGTTTTTCGTCACTAAAATATTCATTGTACCATTAATAGCATTAATAATTATCCATATGCGCCTATTATGGGTTGATTATAAAGGTATTAACCTGAAACAACAATAAAACGAGTGAAAACAGCGTTTGGATGGTCAAAATCGGAGATATAGCCCGCGAGTTGTATAATGTATGGGTGAGGCAAGCTACCTTCCCGCCCATTTTCCCCAAGGCCACTGCGACACAGTCGATCGATACTCTCTCTCTCTCTCTTGCACTCGATGGCCATCAGTGATGACAACACCCTGCTTGCAACTCGCTAATGTTAGCACGAAAATATACCTCAGAATAAGGGAATAATAGGGAAAATAGGTGATAACTGAGGAATAGGAGGAAAGTGGGGAAGGAGGGGAGGTAGAGGACTGAGATTTTGCATGGCCCAGGGGCCAAACAAAAATAAAAAAATAAAAAAATAATTTTTTTTTTTTTTTTTTTTCGATGTAAAAAGTTGATTTTTAGTTTTACTTACTCAGGAGAGTCTTCCCGCAGTCCGCCGGGGGAACTCCTAAGAGTCTTCCCGCAGCTCCCGGGTTAAATCTAAATGCTGAAATATATATATATATATATTACCAGAGCCACCAAGTTATTATTATTTTTTTTTTCAGAATAAAAAGAAGCTTTATGTATCAAACACACTTTAAAAGTTGGCTTTTTTGCCCCATTATTTAGGCTTTTTTGTGGAAGGCGGTTGGCTTTTTCTAGCCATCTTTGGCCAAAAGTTGGCTTTTTCCTGTCTTGGAAAATCTGGCAACCCTGAGATTGCTGACTTTGATAAATTTAAGCAGATTATCTTATTGGAGGACTTCAAAAGATGTGTCAGGAAGGATGTAAGTTTATATATTGATGAGTTTCTGATGCTGCAATTTTAACTGGTGAGTATGTTCTCACTCACAAACATTATACAGGTAATCAAATAAAGAGATATGAGAGTAAATAATTATGTAGCCTCTTCTCAGAGTACAGGTGTAAAGAAGGAGAGTAAAGATAATGTTTCTCAGGAGGAAAATACTAGTTCCACTCCTAACTTTTCTAAGAAGAAATGTAATTATTGTGGGAGACTAGGTCATGTTGCTGAGAAATGTTTCAAGAAACAGCGTGATGCTAATAATAAACCTGCAAATGTTCAGTCAGTTGGTCTGGTGTCCACTCTTGAGATTTCCCAATGTCTTATAGATGACTGTTTCACCTACTTTGAGTGCTTTGGAGAGTAACGTAAGCTTTATTGATAAAGCTCCTCTTTTGAGCAGTAATTATGTTGTACCTGCTTTGAGTGCTTTGAAGGGTAACATAAGCTCTACTGATAAAGCTCCTCTTTTGAGCAGTGATGTGGGTGACACTCTCAAGAATTCCTATGCAAATTTCCTGTCTGATGGTTTTCTCAGTTCACTTATTGGCAGTGACAGGAAATCTGCTAAAATTTTACGAGACCCAGGTACTTGCCAATCCCTACTAGTGACCAGTGTTTTAGGCGCTAATAATTCCTTTGGTGAAACTGTAATGTTGCAGGGTTTAGGGAGTAATTATTTTTATGTCCCTCTGTGCAGACTGAATCTTGAGTCTGATTTTGTTCAAGGTCAGTTATGGTAGGATTGGTTGAGACACTTCCTATGTCTGGTGTGACTTTTCTCCTTGGCAACGACATTGCTGGGGGTCGGGTTTGTCCAGCTCCTCGGTTGTCTAGTGAGCCGGTGGCTGGAGTCGAGGACGGCTCCTCTGATGTGTTTCCTGCATGTGCTGTCACTAGGGCAAAATCTAAAGTTACTAGTGATTTAGAGGGTGATGAAGATGATAATGTTCTCTTGGCTGATACTTTCCTTGTTAATTTAAACCATTAAGAGGATGAGGCAGTTCCCCGCAGTGTGGATAATTTGTCACCTCGTGAGTTGGTAGAGTTGCAGCAGGCTGACCCAGAGTTGGAAGGTTAGCTAGTTCTGCTTGTAGTGAGGAAGAGTCAGTCAGTGCTTCTACTTGTTACTATTTTAAGTCAGGAGTATTAATGAGAAACTGGAGGCCCTCAACGTCATCAGCATACTGTGAATGGGAGGTTGTGCATCAAATTATCATCCCTCGAGTTTGTAGGCAGGATATCATTAGGGTGGCTCATGACTCCAGTTTGGCAGGACACATGGGAGTGAGGAAGACCGCAGCCCGTATTCTGAAGCATTTTTACTGGCCAGGTATTTTCAAGGATGTTTCCTGGTATTGCAAATATTGTCACACCTGTCAAGTAGTGGGGAAGTGTAATAAAACAGAGAAAGTTGCACCACTCGTTCCCATTCCTCCCTTTGAGACAACATTCACTCGGGTGTTGGTTGATATTGTAGGACCTCTTCCCAAGACTTCTTCAGGGTTTTCCTATTTGCTGACACTCATTGATATGGCTACTCGTTATCCTGAAGCAATCCCTTTCAGAAATATGTCGGCGAAGAATGTAGTGAAAGAAATGCTTGGGTTCTTCACCAGATTTGGATTGCCTAAGGAAGTACAGTCAGATCAAGGGAGCAATTTTATGTCCAATGTTTTTAAGCAGTCTTTGAAAGAGATGGGCATCACACAGATCACGTCTTCTGCATATCATCCTCAAACACAGGGAGCTCTGGAGAGATATCATCAGACACTCAAATCTATGCTGAGGAAGTACTGCTTGGAACACCAAAAAGATTGGGACAAAGGTCTTCCTTTCGTGCTGTTTGCTTCAAGAGAGTCTCCAAATGAATCACTAGGCTTCTCACCTTTTGAACTACTCTTCGGGCATGAAGTTAGAGGTCCTATGAAGTTGTTGAAAGAGTTTTGGCTGTCGGAATCAGATGAAGTCAACCTGCTGGAATATGTGGCGAACTTCAAGGAACGGTTATCAACAGCATTCCAGCTAGCTCGAGAGAATTTGTGAACTGCACAGAAGATGAAAACGTGGTACGACAAGAACTCAAGAGTATGCCAGTTTCAGCCAGGTGATCAAATCCTAGTTCTGCTGCCAATACACGGAAAACCTCTTCAAGCCAAGGTTAGTTGACCGTACACAGTGGAGAAGAAAGCCAGTGATGTGAATTACGTTATTGCCATGCCAGATCGTAGGAATAGAAAACAACTTTGTCACGTCAACATGCTAAAATTGTACCACAGGAGAGACCCTGATAAACCCGTCTGCACCGTAGCTGTTCCTCAAGACCCCGAAAGTGAGGCACTCCCATGCAGTATGAACTTGAGCGATAGCCTGGGGCAGAATGTTGCTATCATGAGTGATCTGGAGACTAAGTTATCTCATCTAACCCCTGAGGAGAGGCAGGCTTCACGCCTCTACTCCAGAAATACCATCAAGTGTTCCGAGATACTCCAGGAAGGACACGATGTTGATGTTGGAGATGCGAAGCCAATTAAGCTGCCAGCCTACCGTGTGAATCCCTTAAAGGTTCCCCTGATCCAGAAGGAGATTGACTACCTACTTACCCACAAGATGATTGAGCCCTGCCAAAGTGAGTGGAGTTCTCTTATCACCTTAGTTCCTAAACCAGGTGGATCACAACGGCTCTGTATTGACTATCGACGTGTTAACCAAATCACCAAAACAGACACCTACCCAATACCTTGCATGGAAGATTGTATAGATAAGATTGGAATGGCACAGTACATCAGTAAGTTTGACTTGTTAAAGGGATATTGGCAAGTACCTATGATTCAGCGTGCTAGGGATATCTCATGTTTTGTGACTCTTGGTAAAACCTTTGCATGTTCTGTGATGCCATATGGTATGAAAAATGCACCTGCGACATTTCAAAAACCCATGAACATTGTAACCGAGGGCTTGGAATGATGTGTTGTGTATATTGATGATGTATTGATTTTTAGTGACACCTGGAAAGATCATCTATAGTCTATACCATGTCAGTAACTTTCTTGATCGTTTGGTTCAAGCTAATCTTGGTGCAAATTTATCAAAATGTGAATTTGGTCAAGCTAAAATCCAGTATCTTGGTTATGTAATTGGTAATGGACAAGTTGTGCCACCAGGGGCTAAAGTCCAGGTGATAAGTGATCTTTCCAGACCTAAAACTAGGAAAAAATTGCAAAGATTTCTCGGTATGGTAGGATACTACCGCCGGTTTGTTCTAAATTTCTAAATCCTTGTGTCACCACTCACAGATCTTCTGAAAAAGGGAGTTAAATTTGAGTGGAATGCAGCATGTGAATCCTCTTTCAACAAACTCAAAGCTATCCTGTTGAGTCAGCCAGTGCTTTCCACCCCTAACTTTGAAGAAAAATCCTTTAAAATGGCTGTGGATGCTAGTGATACAGGAGCTGGGGCAGTTAAGTTGTAGGAGGATGACCAAGGTATTGAACATCCTGTATCTTATTACAGCGAGAAGTTCACTTCACCCCAAAAACATTATTCAACGATTGAAAAGGAACTTTTGGCTCTGATTTTGGGATTGCAACATTTATCTTTATATTTGTGTTCAGGCCCAGATCCTATTGTTATTTATACTGATCACATCCCACTAAAATGCCTTAGTAAATTTAAAGATAAAAAACAGAGATTGACCAGGTGGAGTCTGCTTCTTCAAGAATATCCTTTAGATATAAGACATATTATAGGGAAGGAAAATGTGATTGCAGATTGCTTGTCTAGGTTGTAGCCTAATTGTTTTAAAACATAGAAATTTCCCCTGTAAATTTCTTTCTTTAGGGGGGAGGTGTTATGTAATGTGAATTCAAATAATATATGAATACAAATAAGTACAATTGTGATAGGGTTAATGTACGCATTTTGGAGAGTGTCATTTGATACGTAGTGTGAGTAGAGATTGCGTCATTCATTCATTTGTCTCGTGCCAAGTCTAGACGCATGGCGGCAGTATTTATGGTTCGCTCTCGGAGCTTATGGAATGTTCTGGCTACCGTGAGGCATATATAATTATATATCCCACCCACTCCTTTCATTTTCACTCTTAGACCAACTGACTCACCACGCCTGTTCTCTCTCTGTACATAGTGACTCTTATACCTAGTGAAGTGACATATCTCTCCTGGCTACCATCAAACGCTAAAGCAGTCTGCATTCCTGTTCTGTGATTGGGGGAATTGAGTATATAAGTGTGTCTCATATCATAGCCTAGTTATTAGTCTTAGTGATATTGTGTATTATTATAAGTTTATCTAGTGATCAATTAATTGTTATCAGAATTCATATTATTTCGTTATTTCCTTTTGAATGCTTTAATTATCATTGAAAAGCATATAATTAATTTGTTTAGTTTCCAAGATTGTGAATTTGATCAGATTAATTTAGTTACCCCTTATTGTATTGTTTTAGAAGGAATATTATTATGTTCTCCAGTGTTATTTTAGTGTTTATTTCCCATTTAAATAGTTGTATTAATTACTTGTATTGCTTGTATTAATATGTTGTGCATTTCCTTAAGTTATTTAACATACATTAACCATTTCCAGTGATCTTGAGAAAATATTAATTCTCACGTGATATAGCTATTGTTATGTAATCCGGAACTAATATTGATTATATAAGCCAGATTAGTAAAATAGTTAAATTTCCCACTCATATGTTTGACTCTCGATAGTTCTAGACCTGTCAGGATTCAGTCTGTCTCTCCCAGCATTATGTCATTACATTCACGAGTGCAGTAGGATATTCTAGTTTCTCTGGTGATATATATATAACCCCTGAGTCCTCGCAGCTTTTACTCTCAGACTTACTGACTCACCACGCCTGTTCTCTCTCTGTACATAGTGACTCTTATACCTAGTGAAGTGACATATCTCTCCTGGCTACCTTCAAACGTTTAAGCAGTCTGCATTCCTGTTCTGTGATTAGGGAGTTGAGTAAATAAGTGTGTCCCATATCATAGCCTATTATTATATTTAGGGATATTGATGTGTATTATTATAAGTTTATCTAGTGATCAATTATGTTGTTATTTCCTTTTGATTGCATTTATTAATGTTATAATGTTAATTAATTTGTGATTAGTTTCAAAGTTTGTGAATTTGCTCAGATTAATTTAGTTACCCCTTATTGTACTTTTAGAAGGAATATTTTCTCAAGGGATAGTTTAGTGCTAGTTTCACTTTTAAATAATTGTATTCATTACTTTATTAGGATGAGATCTGTGCAGCATGTGAGGAGGTGTGTGAAGTGAGGAGAAGAGGGAGGGGAGTGAAAGGTACAGCATGGTGGACAGAAGAGGTAAGAATAGCTGTGGAAGAAAAGAAGAAAGCATATAGAGAGTGGTTGGGTAGTAGAGGGAATAAAGATTCCGAGAGACAGAAATGAGCGAGGTACGTGGAGAGTAAGAGGGTGGTGAAGAGAGTAGTGACCAGAGAAGAGAAGAGTGATGAGGAATTTGGAACGAATCTGAGTGTGAAATGGAGGGAGAGTAAGAAACTGTTCTGGAAAGAAGTCAAGAAAGTTAGGGAAGGTAGCAAGGGAAACAGTAAGGGCATGAAAGATAAGAATGGGAGAATGCTAGCCGAGAAGCAAGAGAGAGTCGAAAGATGGAGGGAGTACTTCAATGAGTTTCTAAATGTAAGGAATGAAGAGCCAGCAAACATAGCTGGATATGGTATATATGGGAGGAAGAAGAAGAAAAGTAGTGGAGGAGGAGGTGGGGATCAGGAGGTCAGAAGTGTGGGAAACCATGAAAAGAGTGAAGTTGGAGAAAGCACCAGGAACAGATGGAGTGTGTGGGGAAATGTTGTGGTATGGTGGTGAGATAGTGATCGAATGGGTATGGAAAATGTGCAAACTAGCATGGGAGAAGGGAAGTGCACCCGATGACTGGAAGACTGGTATAATAGTCCCCCTATATAAGGGCAAAGGGGAAAGAGGAGTGTGTGGTAACCACCGAGGAATATGTCTTCTAAGCGTAGTAGGGAAGGCATACAGTAGGGTAGTGATTGAAAGAATGAGAGTGAGAACGGAGAAATTAATAGGCGACGAGCAGGGAGGTTTTAGGAAGGGAAGAGGATGTGTAGATCAGATTTTTACCCTGAATTGTGTTGTGGAGAAATATCTGGAGAAGAAGCAAAAGGTGTATGTTGCCTTTATGGACTTGGAGAAGGCCTATGACAGAGTGGATAGAGAAGGTTTGTGGAAAGTACTTAGAATATACGGAGTAAATGGCAAGTTGCTGAAAGCAGTGAAGAGCATGTATGAGGGTGCAAAGGCGGCAGTACGTGTGGAGAGTGAGCAGAGCGAGTTCTTTGACCTGAATGTTGGTTTGAAACAGGGTGTGTGATGTCTCCGTGGTTGTTTACTGTATATATGGATGGAGTTATGAAAGAAATACTATCAAGAGCAGTGGATGTTGGTGTATCGCTGAAAAGGGAGGGAATTGAGTGGAAGCTACCTATACTGCTGTTTGCGGATGATACAGTTCTGATGAGTGATAATGAATGGGAGTTGCAGGGTCTGGTAAATGAGTTTGGAACAGTGTGCGACAAACGGAATTTGAAGGTAAATGCGGGGAAGAGCAAGGTTATGGTCTTCGAAAGGGGTGAAGTCACAGAGTGTGAGGTGAAACTGAACGGTCAGGCTATGGAGATCGTCAACTCTTTTAAGTATCTGGGCAGTGTGTTGAGTAAAGATGGGACTATGGATGAAGAAGTGCGGGAGAGGGTACAACAGGGGAAGAGGGTTGTAGGAACGCTGAAAGCAGTAACAAGAAATAGGGTGGTCAGTATGGAAATGAAGAAGTCCTTGCATGACAGTGTGGTAATCCCGACACTGACTTACGGAAGCGAAGCATGGACGTTGGTTGAGAGACTCAGACCAAGAGTGAGAGCAGTGGAAATGAATTACTTAAGAAGTGCGTGCGGATTTACATGGAGGGATAGACAGACTAATGAGGAAGTAAGGAGGTGTGGTGTGGAGGTAGATGTGCTGGAAAGTGTAAAAAGGAATAACTTGAGATGGTTCGGCCATATAGAGCGTATGGAAAACGAGAGAATGACTAAGAGGGTGTTACGAGAGCGAGGTGGAGGGACAGAGAGGGAGAGGTAGACCGAAGGAGAGGTGGAAGGATGGAGTGAGGAAGTATATGAACGAAGGCGGTGCTGGTTGGGGGGAGGGGTGTCGACTGACTGGGGACAGAGGTGCATGGGGGCAGTTCGTCCGTGGCCACCCCTTCGGGGATCACAGCGTCAGGCAATAGATAGATAGATAAATTAATTACTTGTATTGCTTGTATTAGTATTGTGTGGATTCCCTTAAGTTATTAATTTAAACAGATATTAACCATTTCCAGTGATCTTGAGAAAATATTAATTCTTATGTGATATCGCTATTTTTACTTTGTATTGCTTCAGTAAAGGTATATAGTTATTAATTTTTCACCAACATATTTCTTGATAATCATTCTTTTTGTTACTAGGCCAAATCTTAGCGCATTATATATTCTTATCACTCGTCCTGAAAAGACTGATTTTATAGTTACATTATAATACTTAATTTAATTACAATAAGAATGTTTAATCTAGTTTGCTTTTGAACCTGGATAATTTGAGTGTGTTCTGACATCAGTCTTGAATTTCATATTTATTCTATGATTTGTCATTTCACCTCGACCATAAATATAACACTATTTAACCTTTCATTGCTTCAGTAAAGGTATAGTTATTTATCTTTTCATTTGCATATATTCTGATAATCTTAGTGCATTATATATTCTTATTGCTCGTCCTGAAGAGACTGATTTTATTGTTACATTAGAATACTTACTTTAATTAAACTAAGAATCTTTAATCTAGTTTTCCTTGAACATGGATATTTTGAGTGTTCTGACATCAGTCTTGAATTTCACATTTATCCTATTGTTTGTGTCATTTCACCTCGTCCATAAACATAATATAATTATATATATATATATATATATATATATATATATATATATATATATATATATATATATATATATATAAAGTCACTTGGTAGTAGAAAGGACCTGGTCATCTGTAAACCTGACAAAGGGAGAGGCATAGTTTTGCTTAATAAATTAGACTACATTTCGAAGATGAAGGATATTATACAAGATGCCTCTAAATTCACCAAGCTAATATATTCAGATATCCACAAATTAACGACTAAAATAGAGGATAAAGTGTCACGCTTTGTGAACAATTTAGTTTCCCTGAACGCCATTGATCTCGTTGAATCCCGATCCCTTAAGCATACTGGTTCATCCCCTGCAATCTTGTATGGTCTCCCCAAGATCCATAAAGCTTCGATCCCCCTTAGACCGATCATGGCAGCATATAATACAGCCTCATATAAATTGTCAAAATTCTTAGTACCTATCCTGAGTCCTTTCACAACCAATGACTATACTGTTCAGAATTCGTACGATCTAGCTCAGTATTTGTCAGATTATAAATTACCTGAGTCATGTTTTATGGTTAGTTATGATGTCAAGTCACTTTTTACGAATATCCCACTCAATGAAACAATTGATATATGTGCAAATTTAGCTTTTTCGGGAGTCAATAAGTTTATTGGATTAACAAAGAGAGTTTTTAAGAATTTAATATCAGTCTGTGTTAAAGATAACATGTTCCTATTTAATGGTGATCTATACAAACAGATCGATGGCGTAGCCATGGGATCTCCCCTGGGCCCCACTCTTGCTAATGTGTTCTTATGCTTCCATGAACAAAACTGGATTAACAACTGTCCCATTGCCTTCAAACCACTTCTCTATCGTCGCTATGTCGATGATACGCTAGTATTTTTCCAGGAGAAAGGTCACGCTGTTAAGTTTTTAGAGTACCTTAATTCACAACATAATAACATTTCTTTTACCATGGAAGAAGAAAATGATTCCAAACTCCCCTTTTTAGACCTTTCAATTAACAAGAAGAATGGCGGTTTAACTCTCTCGATTTTTAGGAAACCAACCTTCTCGGGTTTAGGCACTAGTTTTTTCAGTTTCTGTCATTTTAATTTTAAACTAAATAGCATCAAGACTCTCCTCCATCGAGCGTTTAGCCTCTCATCTAATTATTTTATGTTCCATAATGAAGTTAACTTTTTGAGGAAGTATTTTAGTAATAATGGATATACTGGATCATTCTTTGATAAACAACTAGGCAGATTCCTAAACAAGAAATTCCAACCCAAAATGTCTATTCCCACAGCAAGTAAGGAGGTTATTTATTTTTGCATTCCTTATCTAGGTGATTGGACCAAGAAAATAATAACTTCTCTTGAGATTACCTTACTTAAATTTTACCCAGACAAGATCTTTAAATTCATACCTGTTAATAAGTTCACAATTGGTTCATTTTTTCATTTTAAAGACCGCCTGCCAGACAACCTACGCTCGTCAATTGTTTATAGTTTTAATTGTCCCAGTTGCCAAGCGGGATATGTGGGCAGCACTGTTCGCTCACTTAAGACTCGAGTTGATGAGCATTTAGGTCAGTCTTACAGGACGGGTCAACCATTCACAAACCCTCCTCACTCTGCTGTGAGGGACCATTGCACTAAGGTATGTAAAATTCCGCTAAACAAGGACAACTTTAAAATTATTGATAGTTGCTCTTCTATAAACTTGAGAATTTTGGAATCCCTTCACATTAAGAAAATTCAACCTAAACTCAATATTTCGACTTCTGCTTTCCCCTTAAGTGTTGCCTAATCCCCCATATGTTTTCAAATTTAAATGTTTAGTATCTATAATTTTTATTTTATTTAGTTTTAGGTTTTAGCATTACTCAGATTTAAATTTACAGACTTTATATCCCTCAATAAATTAATGTTTTCGTTTGTGTTCACTTTTAGGTCACTGATGATGGCATACACTATATGTCGAAACGTTTGAAAATGTGTGTAATAAAGATGTTGGTTGTTACGTCCCTCGTCATTCTTTTCCTCCTGAAGTTGAGATTCCCCAGGAACGCTCCCATTTCCGATACTTTACGACGACGATATGGATACCCGGCACTCCAGGGGTTCAGAAAGGCCGAACATGCATCTAAGAAACTCGCAAAGAAAGAACTAGATCTACAATTCCTTAATTGTTGCAAAGTATATGAAGTAATTCCCAAGTTTTTGAAATTCAAACTATATCGTAAATCATTGCATTCAACTGAACAGTACAAAGCATTGCAGAAAAAATTACTGAACCTAGAGATTCGTACCAAAGAAAAGGAAATACACTAAGCAAAATTAAATTGGTCTCTCTGCAAAGAACTACTTCGATCATTAGTGTCTCGTTTGGATTTAATTTGCCTAGACAAATTCATAAGGAGTAAAATTGATGTATTTAAGAAAAATGTATGCAAAATTCATGAGAGAAAACTTTATAAGATTGGTGGTAAACATGCCCTGTCTTCTTGTGATCCAGATAAAGTTGTATTTAATTATTCAAGCGCTATTTTGTCTTATAGGGAAAAATTTCTACTTAGTTTCGGCTTAGATTTTGGCTTGCCTGTTTACAAACCTTCCTTCTACAAGTATTTTTTGGACTTTGAGAGTATAGTTACACGCTTAAAACAGTTTAAACTACCCCATAGCTATAAGTTTGGTGACGTTGTACAAGGCATTCAGAATATTGCTAGGTATCATTTTCATGGTTTCAAGTCTTACAAAGTGTTTTCCCCTATTATATCTCGCTCTGATCTGAAGCTGCTAAAGTCACTTGGTAGTAGAAAGGACCTGGTCATCTGTAAACCTGACAAAGGGAGAGGCATAGTTTTGCTTAATAAATTAGACTACATTTCGAAGATGAAGGATATTATACAAGATGCCTCTAAATTCACCAAGCTAATATATTCAGATATCCACAAATTAACGACTAAAATAGAGGATAAAGTGTCACGCTTTGTGAACAATTTAGTTTCCCTGAACGCCATTGATCTCGTTGAATCCCGATCCCTTAAGCATACTGGTTCATCCCCTGCAATCTTGTATGGTCTCCCCAAGATCCATAAAGCTTCGATCCCCCTTAGACCGATCATGGCAGCATATAATACAGCCTCATATAAATTGTCAAAATTCTTAGTACCTATCCTGAGTCCTTTCACAACCAATGACTATACTGTTCAGAATTCGTACGATCTAGCTCAGTATTTGTCAGATTATAAATTACCTGAGTCATGTTTTATGGTTAGTTATGATGTCAAGTCACTTTTTACGAATATCCCACTCAATGAAACAATTGATATATGTGCAAATTTAGCTTTTTCGGGAGTCAATAAGTTTATTGGATTAACAAAGAGAGTTTTTAAGAATTTAATATCAGTCTGTGTTAAAGATAACATGTTCCTATTTAATGGTGATCTATACAAACAGATCGATGGCGTAGCCATGGGATCTCCCCTGGGCCCCACTCTTGCTAATGTGTTCTTATGCTTCCATGAACAAAACTGGATTAACAACTGTCCCATTGCCTTCAAACCACTTCTCTATCGTCGCTATGTCGATGATACGCTAGTATTTTTCCAGGAGAAAGGTCACGCTGTTAAGTTTTTAGAGTACCTTAATTCACAACATAATAACATTTCTTTTACCATGGAAGAAGAAAATGATTCCAAACTCCCCTTTTTAGAACTTTCAATTAACAAGAAGAATGGCGGTTTAACTCTCTCGATTTTTAGGAAACCAACCTTCTCGGGTTTAGGCACTAGTTTTTTTCAGTTTCTGTCATTTTAATTTTAAACTAAATAGCATCAAGACTCTCCTCCATCGAGCGTTTAGCCTCTCATCTAATTATTTTATGTTCCATAATGAAGTTAACTTTTTGAGGAAGTATTTTAGAAATAATGGATATACTGGATCATTCTTTGATAAACAACTAGGCAGATTCCTAAACAAGAAATTCCAACCCAAAATGTCTATTCCCACAGCAAGTAAGGAGGTTATTTATTTTTGCATTCCTTATCTAGGTGATTGGACCAAGAAAATAATAACTTCTCTTGAGATTACCTTACTTAAATTTTACCCAGACAAGATCTTTAAATTCATACCTGTTAATAAGTTCACAATTGGTTCATTTTTTCATTTTAAAGACCGCCTGCCAGACAACCTACGCTCGTCAATTGTTTATAGTTTTAATTGTCCCAGTTGCCAAGCGGGATATGTGGGCAGCACTGTTCGCTCACTTAAGACTCGAGTTGATGAGCATTTAGGTCAGTCTTACAGGACGGGTCAACCATTCACAAACCCTCCTCACTCTGCTGTGAGGGACCATTGCACTAAGGTATGTAAAATTCCGCTAAACAAGGACAACTTTAAAATTATTGATAGTTGCTCTTCTATAAACTTGAGAATTTTGGAATCCCTTCACATTAAGAAAATTCAACCTAAACTCAATATTTCGACTTCTGCTTTCCCCTTAAGTGTTGCCTAATCCCCCATATGTTTTCAAATTTAAATGTTTAGTATCTATACCTTTTATTTTATTTAGTTTTAGGTTTTAGCATTACTCAGATTTAAATTTACAGACTTTATATCCCTCAATAAATTAATGTTTTCGTTTGTGTTCACTTTTAGGTCACTGATGATGGCATACACTATATGTCGAAACGTTTGAAAATGTGTGTAATAAAGATGTTGGTTGTTACGTCCCTCGTCATTCTTTTCCTCCTATATATATATTGTTACGTATCTTGATCCTCAAGTGGTTAACTTGATGAATCTAGATAGCACAGAGATATATATTAAGGTATCAGTCAGCTCAAGGCAAAACAAAAGTAAAATCTAATAAAATTATTTCCTGTTGTTGCTTCACTCTTCTGTTACGTATCTTGATCCTCAAGTGGTTAACTTGATGAATCTAGATAGCACAGAGATATATATTAAGGTATCAGTCAGCTGAAGGCAAAACAAAAGTAAAATCTAATAAAATTATTTCCTGTTGTTGCTTCCTGTCCTTTTGGATCTTAGGACTTAGTATCCTTTATTGACTGATACTCTTTAATTATGAAAAATACTGAAACTAATTAAAGTCATGTAGTATTTATAAAGAATTATTATTTAACCGAAGCTTAGTAGGCTATGGTTATGAACCGAATAAGTTATATCTAAAGAAGGACTATTAATTCTATAAAAAGTCTTGAAAGATAAATATTAAAGTAAGAAAATTTCTGTCTCTTACCCTTTTTGAAATGAATAGATAGTTTTCTTATATGTCCTTGTATTTATATTTAATGTAATTATTCTTGGTTCTTGTCTGACGTTAATAGTATTATATTATTATTATCATCAGGATTAATATCAAAGTCACATAAAAAGTTAGATATATATTTAATAATTAGTTAAATGTATTTCTTAACCACGTAACATTGAGGTTTGATTATGAGTAAATAAAGTTACAGGATCGCTTCATAGATTCGAATCAGGTCTCACTCAAATAATATGAAACGCAAAATATAATATTTTGAAGCAAAAGAATTTTCTTCAGCTTAGGAAATCACTAGAAGTAATATTAACACAGCCATGTTAGTCTAAGGCGATATTACTAATATGAGACAATAGCATCACCGTACTAAGCACCGTTAAGCAATGTAAGCTTAATTCAAAGAAAATGAAAGAACTCGTAAGTATTAATATAAAACAATAGTATTACTTTCATCATAACCCAATTACTTAAAAGAGTTGCTTTAGGCCACAAGTTAGTCAACTAAAATAGTTAAGTACATAATAATAGCGTTAACGTTACTTCGCAATCAAATAGTTAAGTACACAATAATAGTAGCGTTAACGTTAATTCGCAATCAAATAGTTAAACACATAATAGTAGCGTTCACGTTAATTCGCAATCAAATAGTTAAACACATAATAGTATTAACGTCCCAATCACATATCTCACTAACCAACATAACGTAAGTGTTTACACCGAACACACTTAACACACATTTATATAATCTGACTAACAGTCACAATCCCATTATAATACTTCACCCCGTCTTCCTCCAGCTGCAAGTTCACCTTCCCCAACTCCAAATGAGACTGATTTGAATGCCCACAACTCGGGTCTTATATACCAAACTATGATGGTGTAGGAACGAATCAGGAGGCGAGTGATGGTGCGCGCCCCTATCATAGCTCCTCGAGTTGCATAGCAGGTGCCTGGTCCAATCACAGCTCCTCGAGTCGCATAACAGGTGCCTGGTCCAATCACAGCTCCTGGCGTCGAACATACGTCATAGCGTCGGTCATCAAGTAGTTTGCAGGGTCCCCTATGACGCACGCAGGTGTGAAGGCTAGTTTGCAGGTATGCGGGCGAGGTAGTTTCCCCACTGCTTCACCGTTTGGGTAGTGCGGCTCCTTCAACTCTAATTCTAACTCTTAAATTAACATACAGGGCTCCGTATGTCAGAATATATATATATTTGATAATATTATGTACTATTGTGGACATAAGTCCTGCTACACCTGCCTGACAGGGAATCGCGAATTGTGTTGGTAGCATTTCTATATCCCCCCCCCCCCCCCCCCATCCCTCCACTCCATCCCTACTCTACCACCCTCTCTCAGCCAAGCCCCTGCTTCCCTCGCTACTGCTTTCGTTCTTGTTCACGTCTATAAGCCGCTCTTTATTTCTCCCTCTCTCATCGAATCGTATATTTATTAATGTTTTCCTAATCTTTTAACTAATATGAAATATCATATCGTTACATACTTCATATTTAGATTTACCATTTTATATAAATCTATCAAAATATAAAGTTTGACAATCCATTAAAAATATGGAAGTTTTTAACTATATATGTTATTTAAGTCAATTACAACTGAGACTTTAATTTACTTTTGCATTACCATATTTCAATTCAGTTATAATTATCTAATATATATCCCACTGTTTGGAGTAAGCATGTATTTCACGTGTTAAATTTGATATATTAATTAAAGAGATAATTGACACATAAAATATTAAAAGTTATAAATAAAATGTTCTACGTGAGTATTGTCAATACTCGCCTGTCAACCCACCTCCCCCCTCAACCCCTTCAGCACGATGGCGCCTTTCTACCTACCTTGATTCAGTTTAAGAAGGACCTATGTTATTCAGAAGGTCTATGAGATCTCATTTACCCCTTTGGATCCTACAAGTATATTAGAAGATAAAGAAAATCGTCTAATGGTAACCAAAGTTATGATGAAAATAACGGAATTGTGTTAAAGGGGTTAACTACAGTAGCTCACACTTATCTATTCATATTTCGTAACTAGTCAACTCAAACACACGGCCAAACACATTAATGTGACATTACATTACACGATATTGTATGTTATTTTCCTACTTTAGGAGATTCGGCGTCTTTCAACTGCCTCAGCAAACACTGCTCCCTCCGAGATTAACCCCTTCCATACCGGGGTTGTGTTTAGTTTTATTACATTTATATTTCTACAATTGTGTGCAGATAAGGAAGGATTTGTGGTATTTAGAAGAACTAATTGAGCTAGTTTGAAGCCTTTTAATTGTTACATTTCTTTCCTTGATTGAATACAAACTTATAAATATAGCTATTCTCCCTTCACTCGAAGCATGCCTCTGGCACCTAATTGGTGTCTGATAATGTCTTTATTGTTATTTTTATTATTCTTTATTCATTCATTATACTAGACAAGTGTAAATAATTGTAATGATTACTTAACAATCTACAGTGTTATCCGAATTTTAAGAGCCATGATATATCACATTAAATACATTAATAAAATATACATCATACGGTATACACAAGCGAGATAAATAAATGATAAACCCAAAATGTAAGCATTATATGAACACAGACTGACTTGGCCCACGCTTCTTATAGACAATCACAGGCCCTGATTCACTTATTACACATATTAAATCGGTAGCGACGACATTTCATCTCTTACTTGTGTTTAACCCCTGGCGGCACCCGGCTATTGTCGAGTTAAATAAATGTGGCCTATGTGGCGGGTCACGGCTATTGTCGAGTGCAATTTTGAGCACGTAATGTGCTCTGAGAGAGAGCGGAGCAGTGGGAGGAGCATAGGTTACCTCATGACCGCTCACCACGGTGGCCGTGGAGCTACTGAGCTGTACTCCTTTGTACTCCACCCTCTCTCACTCGTTTCACACGTAATAATGTAAGAAAATTACCGTATTTTACCAATTTTGCCCTCTGGTTGCATGATCGTTGCAAGACAACCAGTGATCGTAGAAGGATGGTTCTGGTGTCATTGGAAAGCTGAATTAACGCCCTTTCAGGGATGCATACTTGTATTACGCTCTGGCTCTTGTTTATGCATGAAAACGAGCATGGAAACAAGCTCGTTTACGGTAAAAAACCCCGCTGGGCAGCACATCAAATATACTCCTCCACCCGCTCTTAAGGTGTTAAGGTATCATATATGCATTATTTATGTGCTCCCTGTGATATTTCATTACTCTTAAGGTTTGGATATCACTCTTGATTATCACATTATTATTTGAATTCATTAAACTTATTTGTATTATTCCATATATATTCATTATACTATATAAGTCTTAGTAATTCTAATGATAATGTGATAAGTGATATCCGAACCTTAAGACATATAGAATATCGCATAGAACACCTAAATAATGTAGATATCATACAGTAAACACAAGCCAGGGAGAAATTATAACGTCACTACCTATTTAAATGTGTATATGTGTGGTAGAGGTATTAGGTGTTGAACACACAGCTAAAATGTTTAGAATTTGAATATTGTCTCCGACAGGAGGAGGATATTTTTTGGTTTTCCTTGCGACACCATTTACCCCTTAAGGTTCATGGCGCATGTTGACAGTTTATTGTCGATCCTTTTAGACGATATTATACAGTGTAAGAAAGATCTTTGGGAATTAAAAGGGTAAAGATTATCCCAATTAACCTTCTGATTTACATATACCTTTCCTAATCAGAATATAATTACCTAATTATAGCCAGAACACAAATGCATTAACGATCCTAAATGAATCGAGCTGAGTAAGGAACCAGCCTTAAATCCTATGTAATCTGTGTGAGGCAACATGGTCAACAACTGGGAACACGAGAACATGATACATTAAAGTGGATTATTCGGTTAATATATTTTCTTGTAAACTATAATTTTTCAACAGTTCTTAAATTATAGAAATAATAGTTCTATATCTATATTAATCACAAGTGAAGTACCTTAAGTGATGCAGAACAAGCTCTCAAATGAATGACTGATAGTTACAGACACAAATACGGATAATAAATTGACAAGTAGAATTTGTTTTATCTTTATATTCCTTCATTTACTACCATTTCACACACACATATTTTTTTTCTCTCACGCCATCCCTTCCATTAGTTGTAGTGGTGGCACAAGGTTACATTGTTCTGTTTTAATTGTTGATACATTACTTCTACTTATGTGTTTTAATGAAGTGCACGTCCGTAACTAATTAATAAATAACATATAACTCAAATTAACAATATCTACACTGCATCATATTATTATCATGATCAATTTTGAAACAAACTGCCTGGGGAGTTTAATATATGGTGAAACCACAACAAACACTTCAGCATAGGACTCTCTAAAACTCTTTATTTTTGTCTATATTTTGTTCTTATTTAGCAGGTAGCTGGTTAAGTACCGTAAATAAAACCCAGAGCGAAGAGTTATTTTTAGTTTTTTTGTTTTTTGTTCCTGGTATACAACGGGTTCGGCCCTACATGGACACTCTTCCCGAATAAGTTATATACGAACACGTGAACATTTTGTATATAATTTATCTATTTATATCTATTCATTTCATGTGAACAAAAGAATAGGATACCGGTATTTTATAATATGTAACCAAACCTTACATTTACTCTTTATAGCATGAATTTGAGAAATATTGGATTGAGAATTATATTCAGCAAATTGATGGTGTATACAGCTAGTAGCTACAACAAATATAATAATATTTAGGGAAAACAAATACCTGTTTATATATATATATATATATATATGCAACCGTTAATTTATAAGGGTATATCAATAGTGCTCTTAGTTAAAAGACGTGTTGCATGGTAAACCAAAAACTTTACCGATACTCTTATTGTTGGACAAGACGATAATCAAACCCAACACATTTTCACTGCGTGTTTAACAATACCTCTACCACTCCAGTGTAAATCAATATGTTTGGAGACAGCCTAATTGTATTATTATTGCAATAAATAATAATTATTTTGTTTATCGTATGATCTGTTTGACCCAATATTAATTATGTTGAAACACCTATACACTAACTGGACATTAAATAGTATAAGTAATAAAGCGCCAACTATAATCTTATTTGCATTAGGGGAATTCCCACATTTTCATTATTTACAAGATTCCTTAACCAATACATCTATATCATACTTCATGATTCATTAGGTTGTTGGATTTATTATTAGTATCCTTGGTTGGTTATTATTAAAATGGTATAGGCATGAATCTCTTCATCCAATTAACACTACGATTATGAGGTTTAACTTATTCAGTACTAGTGATATTCTTTTCATCATATTCTGGCAAATACTAGACGATTGTATTATGCTAAAGAAGGGTGTCTACTATTTAAAATGTTACAGACTATCGCAAATAATACCTTGGCTACCACAGCCCCTTTCTTATCTGCATAAAATAAGTCTGAATATAGCTTTAGTGAAATATGAAAAATGTTCCCGGTACCGCAAGAGTTAATAAAAAGTCTCTATTTATGGCCTAGCTAAAATTTACCAATTAAGGTCCTTCGCTCTATGATATTGAAATTCACCTACTACACACTGACATCCCTTAAGCTACATCACACGTGATTAATATAGATATAGACATATTAGTTATATAACATTTGTCATGTTTAAATAATTATAGTCCTCTTTGTCTTACAAACTTCCACCGCCTTATGTTCGACCTAATAATTCGTGTCAACTGCTTTATTTAATATACCCGAATGTTATACCATATTGGCATTTTTCCTCAACGTTATGATGAAACAAAAGTCGAAATTAATTTGGTGTAAACAGACCAGACCAGATGGCTAGAGTAAAGTAGGAACAAAAATAAATTAGACAGAGGAAGAACAAGTAGAGAAGTGAAAAGTACAGTAGAAGACTGAAAGTTCTCGGGCTCAAGCAAATTGCTTCATTGTATATCAACATGCAATCCAATATATTTGACTAAACTGCACTTGTGTATTTGTTTATGTTAATCGAAGGGACAAGATGAACCAGACCCACTCTCGTGGGTCCATCTATCCACTCGGAAGGAGCGAGAACCGTAGCACTTCCTTCACCACTTACAGGTGGCCTCGCCCAGCACTATAATCTCACCCTCTCCAGTGAATTGAGTATAGCTATTTTTAAATATTATTATTCAGTAAAAGAAGGATGTGTAACAATTAACGCCTTTACAGCATCTCAATTAACCCTTCTTAATACCACAGATCCTTCAGTAGCTACATAAAATTGTTTAAATATAGCTAAATAACAATTAAACAGAACCCTCGTACGGAGGGGGTTAATCTCGGAGGGAGCAGCGCTCGCTGAGGCAGTTGAAAGACACCAAATATCCTCACGTAAGAAAATAAAATGCAAGTATGTGTAATGTAATGTCACCTTAATGTGTGTGGCCGTGTGTTTGAGTTGACTAGTTACGAAATATGAATAGATTAGTGTGTGCGTACCGTAGTTAAGGGGGAGGTGGGTTGACAGGCGAATATTGGGAATACACACGTAACAATACTATTTATAACTTTAAATATTCAATGCATTGAATCAAGGAACCCATTTTATATGTGGGTCAATGATCTCTTGTAATAGTACTGTTCATAAACTTTAACAATGAAATACATGCTTACTCCAGATATTGGGATATATCGGCTTAATTAATCATAACTGAATTGAAATATGAGAATGCAAAAGTATATTCAATTAAGTCTCAATTGTATCTGATTTAGGTAACATTATATGGTTAATATACTTCTGTATTCGAATGGATCATAAAACTATATATTGTCCTAGGTTTATATAAAATGGCAAATATGAACATGAACTATGTAACCTATTGCTATTTTAACGATATGTTATTTAATTTTAGGAAGAAGATTTGGAAAGCATGCACAAAATTACATAGCTACGATAATATAGTGATAAATGAGAGAAAGGAAGGAGAGAGAGGTTATCGTGATATTTATCATCCCGTGGTTATAGTCAGGGCATTGTTTGTAGTCACGGTGGTGGAAACAATCCAGGGGGAGGAGCTTGTAGACGTGAAACAAGAAAGAAAGAGGAAGGGAGAGATTTGCTGAGAGAGGGTGATAGAGGGGAGGGTCTGTACGCAGCCGGATACCTTACCCCAGGCCCCGCCCACTGCCGAAAATGTACAAATAGTATATATTAGATTAGATTAACCTAACTTAACCTAACCTAACCTAACCTAACCTAACCTAACCCTAATATAATATAATATAACATAACACAAATAACAAAATAATATAAAAATATACTAAACTTCGAGTGGGATCGAACACTGGATTTCTGGATGCCAGGCGGGAGCTCTAGTGACTGTACAAAGGAGTACAAAGGAGTACAAAGGAAATCAAGCAACAACAGATCCAGTGACCCTTCTAGGTTGCTTGTCCTCCAAAACACTGAGGATCAAGTGTCCAAACAGTGGTTTAGAGTGGGTAAGGGAACATTGGAAAGGGAATTACTGCCCTGGAACTAATGTCCGTGGCAGGATCAGGAAGTTAGTAGGGGACAGATGGGTTAGTAACTGAGGGGGGGATAAAATAAAGTTATTCATTTACAAACGCAGTCAGTCGCGGGTTTGATGCGAGATATTTGTCTAGGCGGAGTTTAAATGAATCAACTGTGATGCAGTCTATAACGTTTCGGGGAAGCCCATTCCACAAGTTGACAACTCGATTGAAGAAGAAATTCTTAGATTCGTGCGAGTTAAAAGATTTACCAATAATTTTGCAACCGTTTCCCCGCGTGTAATTAGATTGGTCGATAGTGAAGTACTTACTACAGTTCATATTGTCGATGCCTTTGATGATTTTGAACACTTGAATTAAGTCGCCTCTTAATCTGCGCTGGGTTAAAGGAAATAGATTTAATTCTCTAAGACGCTCTTCGTATGGTTTGTTCTTTAGGCTAGGTATCATTTTGGTAACTCTACGTTGAACTCGTTCTAGCTTGTTTATATCTTTTTGGTAATAAGGGCACCAGGATTGAACGCAGTATTCCAGAAGAGGGCGGACTAAGGAATTGTAAAGGGTTAGGATAACTTCTTTGGATTTATGCTCAAATGACCTGCCTATAAAGCCAATTATTTTGTTTGCCTTCTTAACAACTTCTGAACATTGTTGACTCGGTTTTAGGTTACTCGATATTGTTACTCCCAGATCGGTTTCTCTGTTTACATTCTTAAGCTGAGTGCCATTCATCGAATAGTTTGCTTTCTCATTTAGGTATCCGATATGTAGTACTTTACATTTATCCGCATTGAAACTCATTTGCCAAATTTGGGCCCAACATGACAATTTATCTAGATTGTGTTGCATATCGTCAACTTGTTCTTTTGAGAGTACGCTATTTGCAATTTTTGTATCGTCAGCAAATTTTGAGATTGTACAGGTGAGACCCTCATCTATGTCGTTGATGTAAATTAGAAAGAGAATTGGTCCTAGTACCGATCCCTGGGGTACCCCGCTACTTACATTGGTCCATTTTGATGCCTTACCGTTTATGACTACTCTTTGCTTTCTGTCGCTGAGCCAATTTTCTATCCATTTCAACACACCGTCTTGTATTCCATGCGCTTTTAGTTTTAGCAGTAAACGTTTGTGGGGAACTTTGTCAAAGGCCTTTTGAAAATCAAGGTATATAATATCTACAGCTTTACTCTCATCGTAGAGGTTGAGGATATCGTGGAAGAAGTCTAAGAGGTTTGTTAAACAGGAACGTTTTTTACGAAAGCCGTGTTGAGTATCTTTAAGTATGTTATTTTCCTCTAAGTGATTTACGAGTCTGTCTCTTATGACCGTTTCTAGCATTTTACATACAACTGAGGTTAAGCTAATTGGACGATAGTTACTGGATAGGGATTTGCTGCCTTTTTTGAATATCGGTGTTACGTTGGCTAGCTTCCACTGATCGGGCATAGTTCCAGACTGCAAGGATTTATTGAATAGTAATGTCAGTGGTTTAGAGAGCTCATCCTTAGCTTCCTTTAGAACTCTAGGCGAGATTGTATCAGGTCCAGGCGTTTTATTTACCTTGAGTTTATCTAAACAATTCAATACTTCTCTCTCTGTAACGGTGATATTGCTTAAAACATCTGAATTATCAATCTGAATCGGCGATGGTGTAGGGATATCACTGAGGTCTTCTGTTGTAAAAACTGATGCAAAGAAGGTATTGAGGGCATTACTCATTTGTTCTTCGTCTTTGGTGTATTCTCCATTTTCATCGACTAACGGTCCAACAGTTGAAGTAACTACTTTTTTCTTTCTGATATAACTATAGAATTCTTTCGGGTTTGTTTTACTTTGATTCGCAATATGTAACTCTAAGGTCTTTTTACTTTGCTTAATTAACTTTTTGGCTTTGCGTCGTAGCTCTACAAATTTCAGCCGTTCTTCGTCATTTTGTGAGGATTTTAATCTATCATTAGCAAATTTTTTAGCAAGCAGGCAGTTTGAAATATCTTTATTCCACCATTTGGGCTTATTATTATGGCCTGGACGCCGAGTTTTCGATGGTATGCAGTCTTGCACTGCTTTTAGGTAAGTGGCTTCGAATAACTTCCAAGATGTATTTATGTCGTTATTGTGAATTAAAAAGCTCCAGTCAGTTTCTTTAAACATAGCTCTAAGTTTAGGAAAGTTTGCTTTCTTGAAATTAGGGACTTTTTCGATGCTACTATTTGGTTCGTTACTAGTAAAGTTTAAAGTGAAAGTTATCGTATGATGGTCGCTGTTACTGAATTCATCACCAACATTCAAATTCTCTATTAATTCTTCTTTTGTTGCAAGTACAATGTCAAGAACGTTATTACCACGGGTCGGCGTTCCAACAAATTGATAAAGCGAACTCTCTTGCAAGTTCGTATACAAGTCATGTCCGGAGTGTGAAGTAAGAGTATCGCCCCACTTGGTCACAGGTAAATTAAAGTCACCAAAAATTACGGTATCTTGTGAGTTACTTACATCTGCAATTTGTTCGTAAATTTCTCGGTCAGTTTGCACTGATTGAGCTGGAGGTCTGTATATTAATGCAAGTATTATTTTGGTACCTTTATTATTCTTTATTAGCACAAAAGATGCGTCGACGTTCACAATTTGAGGTTTTGACAAGAGGGTAGGGTTAAGACTTTCTTTGATATAAAGTAAAACGCCACCTCCATTTCGATTTATTCGGCTTTTCTCAAACATTACATAACCGGGAAGTGAATACTCTGCTAAAAAGTCTCTATCTTCTGTATTGAGCCAAGATTCTGTTATGCCAATCACATCATAATTTTCTGTAAACACTAGCTCCTCTAAATCTGAAAATTTATTGCGTATGCTACGAGCGTTTGCATAGAAAACCTTTAAATTTGTTATTTTAGAACTCACGGAACGCGCTTTAATAATATTTTTGGTTCTTGTCGGATCTACATTTATGTTCATGGCTGTCCTCGGTCCTCGCTGTCTCCGGTCCTTATCGCTGGTGGTCCTCGGTTGCCTCTGTGTTTTTCTTGGCGTTGGATGATTTATGTCACTGCTGCTTCTTCTCGGATGGCGTTTTTTGATCCATGGCTGCGGACTGCTTCGTGTAGGAGACGACCCATGCGTGCTGAACCCACAGGGTTTAGATGAGTGCCATCCTTGCGGAACAGAGTAGGCTGGTTGTAGAAGTTGTCCCAGAGGTTGATGAATTCAACTTCTTCCCTCAGACACAAATGTTTTAGTCGGCTATTTGTGCTGAAGGCCTTGTCGTAGAATTTGTCAGGTGCGTCGATCTTGGGGAGAATGCCTGAGATGATGATATTCCTTGACTTGTTTTTGTAGTGCTGGATCATCTTGCGATATTTCTCCATCAACTCTTCGGATCTGGTGCGCATGACGTCATTTGAACCAGCATGGATGACAAAAAGGGTATTTTCATTTGCATCCTTTGTGGTATCTTCGAAGGCTTCCACAATGTCGTCCAGTCCAGCTCCTGGGATGCAAAATCTTTTTCGTTGAATTGGGACTCTGTCGCAGAACTCTTCGACCTGTCCTCGTAGGATGGAATCCCCAACGAGCCTGGTCTCTTCTGGTTCGTCTTCCATCTCTACCAATATCTCAAATCTGTTTGACATTGTGACTGGTAGATGAGACCTTTTCTGCGTTGGCCGTACACCGTTCCTCACTGGTGTAAATCCGGAAACCTGTGGTGGCAGGACTCTACGTACAGGTCTGGGTGAGGAGTGGTTAGAACGGGGGCGAGGGGTTGGTACTGTTCGTGCTAGCAGGCTTCTTGCACGAGGAGTGGGGGAGAGACTAAGGTGAACAGGGCGGCTGTCCTGGTTTGATGTCGGCTCAGGTTCGTCAGAATCATCTGCTGCAGTGTCTACTGCAGGTGTTGGATTGTTGGCAGATGACGTTGGGGCGGTGGTGGATGCTGGAGTTGAAACAATTTGCGTTAGTGATACTCCAACGTTGAGTGTTACAAACTCTTGGAGTGATTCCAGCTTCCTGGTGAGGGCGTTGATCTTGTTGAGGGCTTCATCCAATTTTGCTGTCAAATCCTCTCGTTGCTGGCAGAGTCGGCAGACTTGTGGATCGGCAGGAGCAAACATGGAAGCACCAAACCTACCGGCGCAGTTCGTACAGGCACGAGGCATGGTGACTATCACTTTCTTCAGTTCACTTCACTCACTTAAAAACACTTAACTCACTTTAAAAACACTAAACTCACTTTAAAAACACTTCACTCCCTTCAGGTCGCTTCACTTACTTAAATAGGCCTAACCGAAAACAAAAAATTTGAAATACACACAAATAGGTTATCAGCGGTGATAGCCTAACCAAAAATTAAAACAAAACAAAATTAAATTTGAATACGCAGTGATAGCCGAACCGAAAACAATTTTATGTTTATTTAAACAGAAATAGGCCACCAGGGGTTATAGCCTATCCTAACCGAAAACAAAAATTATGAACTACCGGTAGGCAGAAATAGGCCACCAGCGGTGATAGCTTAACTGAAAATTTAAAAATTGAAGTACGCAGAAATAGGCCACCAGGGATGATAGCCTAGACTAACCGAAAACAAAAATAACCGAAAACAAAAATTATGAAATACCGGTACGCAGAAATAGGCCACCAGCGGTGATAGCCTAGACTAACCGAAAACAAAAATTATGAAATACTGGTACGCAGAAATAGGCCACCAGTGGTGATAGCCTAACTGAAAATTTAAAAATTGAAGTACGCAGAAATAGGCCACCAGGGATGATAGCCTAGACTAACCGAAAACAAAAATTATGAAATACCGGTACGCAGAAATAGGCCACCAGCGGTGATAGCCTAACTGAAAATTTAAAAATTTAAGTACCGTACGCAGAAATAGGCCACCAGGGATGATAGCCTAGACTAACCTAAAACAAAAATAACCAAAAACAAAAAAGTATGAAATATGCAGAAGTAGGCTACCAGGGGTGATAACCTAACTAAAAAAGCAAAACAAATATATATATATATATAATAGAATATGTAACTAAATATACAATTCACCAAATAGAGATTATATAAAAATAAAGTGTAACTGCACACAAGGGGTTAATATACTGTATCAACAGATGGCGCTGGTGTCACTGTAGGCTAGTCAAGCAGGATTATATTTAGATAAACAAAGTTATCAGTCAAAGGTTACTACAGTACAAGATCATGAAAGCAACAACTAAAATTACAGATATATATATATAGCTACAGTAGGATACTGAATACGATAACTACTAGAGTTAATAAGAAAATACAAAGCTACTACAGAACGAGCTGGCAGGAACGGTTTGTAGGGTTTATTTAAACGCAGGGAACGGGGGACGGGGCCAAGGGAGGCTTACATTTTCGCGCATGAGTAGAGGGTAAGGTATCCGGCTGCGTACATCCCCTCCTGTGATAGAGTGGGGAAGGAGTGGGGGCGGGGGGGGGGGGGGGGGGGGGGGGTCCAGCAATGTTACCAACACAATTCGCGATTCTCTGCAGGGCAGGTGTAGCAGGACTTATGTCCACAATAGTACAATAGCCACATTTACTGTCTTTCTTTCTTAACCGTTAT
>JBAKBP010023263.1:0-37258 GCA_037953745.1 Lithodes maja
GTAACAAAGGCTTTAAAGTATCCCTAATAGGCTCAAATTACGTCATATGTCTGAGAGGGTTAAGGAGACGGATGGCTAATAAGAAATGCCCGGGCTGCGCTAAACACAGAACAAATAGCCCAAAAAGCTCATTAGCCCCCTAGAAATATTTTGCTAAAAAATATATGATTTGGTTACATACATGGGAAAACATACAGACAAAAAATAAGCAAAATTTATGGTGAGATATGGGGGTGTAAACTTATGAAGTAATAGGAGGCATAACAATGATAACATAGAAATTACCATAAATTTGGACCTATGGGGAAAATATATAGTATCCCCTGCAAATAAATAAGAGAAAACGGTACGTGTCACGATGATGTAAGCGACGTCTACGTTCTTGATTTGTTTACATCACGACGGAGACGGACTGAGCTATCAGGTGAATATGCTCATGCCCAGGATGAGGTGCATACAGCAATGGCCCTCAACTCCCCAATGGATACTCCCTTCACCCATGACGAACTTCTTTTGGCTTTGCACACCCTCCCAAGTAGCAAAGCAGCTGGTGAGGACCAGGTGCCATATGAATTAATTAAGCACCTCCCTAGCACCTTTTACCCCCTACTATTGCGACTGGTTAACTCTTCATGGGACCTTAAACTGTTACCCACGCCTTGGACCCGGGGAATCATATTGCCTTTCCTGAAGCCTGGTAAGGACCCGTCAGCTCCATCATCTTATCGGCCGATCATTCTTCTGTCCACACTTAGCAAGCTCATGGAGAAGATGGTACTTCGTCGACTGCAGTGGTTTCTGGAACACAATTCTATTATCCCATCATACCAAGCTGGATTCCGCCCCTCCTGTTCCACTGTTCTAAAATCTGTCCTAAATGTCCTAAATCTGGAACAGGCTATTTTAACTGCACTATCTCATAAGCGCACTACCATTGTTGTGTACCTTGACCTGTCTGCTGCCTTTGACAGTGTACCTCATCTACTCCTCATGATGAAAATGGCCAAACTGGGAGTTTGTGGGAAGATGCTCTCTTGGATCTATCTATCTATCTATCTATTGCCGGACGCCTTACTCCCCTTACGAGGGTGGCCATACACAGAATGCCCCCAAGCGGACCTATTCCCTGTGAGAGGGACAACCCGAGCCAGTTTAGTGAAGGACTTACAGGATTGACCACTCAATTTAGGATCCGTCCGACTCAGAGGCCCTCTGTGTATCTTGTTAGCACTATTTTTCTACAGTGGTGTTCGGCTAATCCATCCACTAACCTGCCTTACCCTTAGGTAAGCAGTACGGATTTGTATCAGGTTTACTCCCCTAGACAGGTTGCCAACCAAGGCTGACGAGTCCCATCCACCCGGATTTGTATAAGGTTGTCTCCCCTAGATGAGTTGCCGACCAAGGCTAACGAGTCCCATCCACTCTTGGATCCAATCTTTTTTAACATCCAGGACGGGACGTGTGTTTCTTCAAGGTGCCTTCTCCTCAGACGTGATTTATGGTGTTGGTGTGCCACAGGGCTCAATCCTCAGTCCGTACCTATTTGATTCCTACCTAGCAGACTTCCCTGACTTATCCCCAGTGCACCTAGTTGCATACGCCGATGATCTGACCCTATACTATTCCCATGAGGACCCTCTGACAGCGGCACGTACTATACAGGATGCACTTGACTCCCTTCACCAATGGACTTCCACCTGGGGCCTCCGAGTCAACCCCAATAAGACTGTCTTCCAAGTTTATTCCCGGAAACGACCTGTTCCAGCGATAACCCTCAAGTTCAATGGCGTCAATCTTGCACAGTCTGCCAGTCATCGCTACCTTGGTGTGGTTTTTGATGCCCCGCTCCTAACATGGAAGGACCATATAGACTACCTTGTGGACTCCTCACGACAGCGCCTGAACATCATGAAGGCTCTTACTGGTACAACGTGGGGTGCACATCCATCTACTCTCCGCATCTTCTACACTTCATACATCCGTAGTAAGCTGGATTATTGTTCCCAAGCTTTTGCCTCAACATCTCCAACGACCCTCAAGAAACTAGAAGTGGTGCAAAACTCTGCCATGAGACTGATGACGGGTGCCCTACATTCCTCTCCAATCGCTGGGCTTTGCAGTGAGAGCAATCTCCTGCCCCTGCCTGTCCGACGAGATATTTTATGTACATCTTACTTTGCTGTCACCTATAGCGCACCGACATCTCACCCGTTCTCAGCCAACCTACGTGATGTCCCACTCTACCCAGATGCCCCTAGGGCGTGCAAAGTGCCATTTCGGGAAAGGATAGGCCCTCTCATCCAGCGCCACACTTTCATCTTCAGAAACAGCCACGCAACACCTCTGGTACCCCCTCTCCCTCCATGGGATTTTGTGGCTCCGAATGCATCGATAGACCATCTACCTGGTATGCGGAAATCTGACGGCCCGTCCCACATCAAGCAAGCTATTCTCCAGTTGTTTACCACCTTCCCTGCTGACACTACTTACGTCTACACTGATGGGTCCCTCATCCATGGTGCTACCGGTATCTCCGTCTCGACAGCTTTGTGGGTTCCTAAATTTCATTTAGTCCAGGGATGGCGACTGCCCCACCGCTCTACCATATTCACCGCTGAACTTTTTGGCCTCTTCAAAGCTCTCGAGACCACGGTCACCCTTCCCCCTGGTCATTATGTCCTCTGCTGCGACTCTCGAAGTGCTCTCCAATCCATCTCCTACGCCACTAAGACCAACAAAGAGCTTGTCCACCCGATCCTACAGCTTCTTGCTCGTCATAAGAGTAATGGCTCCTCAGTGTCCCTTCAGTGGGTTCCGAGCCATTCGGGTCTCCTTCACAACGAGATCGTGGATTCCCTTGCCAAGAACTTACACTCCCTCCAGCACATCACTAGGCTCCCCTACACAGTACGAGACAGGAAGGTGATCCTTAGCGACGCATTGCGACAAACATTTATCCACGATTGGAAGGCACAGATAACGAATACCCGTTATGGCACTGTCAAGGATGACTGGATGGTTTGGCGGCACACTCGCTATAAGTCTCCATCTCTCAATAGGGCAGCCACACGTCTTCGGCTGGGACACTCCCGGTTGGCGGCACATATGCATCGCCTAGGTCTTCACCAAGATGGCCACTGCCAGCACTGCAATACCCCTGAAACTGTTGAACATTTCCTACTACATTGTCATAGATATCATGGTGCCAGGGTCGCCTTAAGAGAATGCATTCTCCGCCAGGGAGGACAGTTTACCATCAAGCATATTCTTGGAGGAGCACCTCTCAACACCACCGATCTTCATATCATCTCCACTGGACTCTCTACGTTCCTTGCTGCTACAGGGAGGATCTCCGACCTCTGACGACCCTCCAACTACCGCTTCTCACCGTTACTCGTCTTCTGCACACTCCTCACCATCTACAGTATGTTACGTGCTAGAAATCGTGCCCCCTCGCCATGAACCTTAATTAAGTCTTGTACTACTTGCGCAGTTATCTGGGGGCTACATCCCTGTTGACACTGTGCATCGTGAAGAAGAAGAAGAAGAAGAATATATATATTTTGTTTTAGCTTTTCGATGTAATATTACAGCGTTCGGACACCAAATATATGTTTCTTGATCCTAATAGGCCTATGTGCTGGTTATCCAGTGTCGAGTGTTATCTTATATTCTAGCCATACTTAGACAAGTTTAGTTACATTCATAAATAGGCCTAGGCCTAGTCCACTAATAGATCAATATGCATTTTAGGTCACATATGTGATTTTTGTATTAGCCTAGGCTATAGGCCTAATCCTTTTTATAGTGTGACAGTGTGTTTTAAGGTGTTTTACCGTCTGCAAATGCATTTTTACACATTAGGCCTATTTAGCTTACCAGCCTTGGGCTACCATGCAGAACGAGGCGATATATTCAAAATCCAATTAGGCCTATAGGAATTATGAAGATCAGGGAAATTGACTAGTAAAATTTAGGTTACTAGGCCTAGGCCTAAACAGTAAAAATGAAGCAAAAAGTGGAAAAACTAAATAGCCTAGGCCTAAGATGGTTACCAATTTTCCCATGGATTTTTTTATTTTTTCCTGTTAGTTTTCATCAATATATAGTGTTGGAAAATAATTACAACCCTCGGCGAAACCGTTTCCCCCAGTATACAACGATCTTAAGACACGCCGCCCGATAGTGGGGAGGGCTATGAAGTACAGGGAAAATGAGGGGTTAAATGCGTAAAACGGCGATTAAAACTATTTTAGCAAAACTTGGCTCGGGTTTTAAGGTCTAAAACCCAATATTTCGAAAACCCGAGCCAAGTTTTGGCCAAAGCTGGCTCGGATTTTTAGAGTTTGTAGACAACAAAATTACAGTAACGTCATTTAGAAATTTGGCTCAGGTTTCCCGAAATTGCAAAGCCATAAAACCCAAATTTTGGAAAACCCGAGCCAAATTTTGGCAAAACTTGGCTCGGATTTTGCGAATTTTAAGAGTAACCAAATTACAGTAATGGAGCTGTCGTGGTCTAACGGGCTAAGGCTCTAGCGCTATGTTGGTGACGACTAGCCGCGTGGGTTCGAATCTCGGCTATGCTACGACAGTTTCCAGTGCTATATAGCCTTCGTCGCTTAGTGCTGTAGAATTAATTACAGTTGGGGATATCCCCCAGATGAAATTAATTCATAAGGTTATTCAACCTTATATTCAAATTACAGTAACCTAATTTAGAATTTTGGCTCATGTTTCCCTTAATTGCAAACCCCAAAAAGCATAATTTTGGAAAACCCGAGCCAATTTTTGGCAAAACTTGGATCGTATTTTGAGAATCGAAAAAGACTAACTAAATGTCGGAAATCGGCTCATGATTTCCCTAATTGCAAAGCCATATAACCAGATTTATCGAAAACGTAGCACTTATTTAAATCATAAATATCCAGTAACATAGACCTAGTACATTGGATACAAGCCTAATCCACACCTAACGCCTACAATGTGTCCGTAGTACCTAGTAGGCCTACGTGGGATGCAACATGGCGGTTGGGCCGGCGCCCGTAGCCTACCGGTATTCGGCCGTATCTGTAAATACGAATGCGAGTCACTTCGAGCGAATTCCTGATCGAGCGGATGCACAATCTAACCTAATTAACCTAACCTAAGTTCCTAACCTAAATGCGCCTCCGCTCGAAGTGTCCAGATACCGTAAATACTACCGCAACTACGAATCTTGTTTCTGAGACCTAGTATATTAACCTAACCAAACAACCCAACCTATCGACAGAGATGGGCAGGTGGAGTGGACTAAAAAGCTGGTGGACAGACCTCGGGAGACAGGTGAAAATGGCGTGTGTACGAATCGGTGCCGTCTATAGGAAGGTATTGACAACCATGTTACGACAACATTCCATTTTAGTACCGGTACCATATATTTTTATTAGGTTTTGCCGAGGCTTAAAACACATTTTCATATTATGTTTAGAGCATATAAAATCCATATTTGTTTTCAAATATTGCAAAATAATTGGTGACCAACTTTTTTTTTTTTTGAGACAATGAACGGAGGAAGGAAAACACAAATAAAACAAAAAGGTCCATGTGCCTAAAGGCATCCTCCATTCATAAAATGTTTGTAACAACTGGATTTTAACTTTTGTAGATTGTAAGTTTGTGGAAAGCAACTCGAGGGAAGTGAATTCCAAAGAGTAGTAGTTCTAGGGATAATTGAATTTTGATAAGCAGAAGTTCTGCATTGTGGAGGAGAAAGTGTAAATTCATGGGCGCTCTCAGCTGCCCTAGTTCTACGGAGAAAGATGTGGAGAGGCGGCACAATTGAAGCAAGTTCCTCGGAACAATTGCTGTGAAAATATCTGTAGAATAATGCAAGGGATGCAACGTTTCTTCATATGGATAATGTAGGAAGGTCCTGTGTGATTGCAGGGTTATTGATTAATCTAATAGCTTTATTTTGAATTTTGTCCAACTGCCTCAATGCAACCACTCCACTTCCACTCCACAGCTCTAGGTGAACAGTAATCCATCTGAGAACGCACACGACTTTTATATATTACGGCCAACTGCTCGTCAGTGAAGAATTTTCGAACTCTGTACAGGAGTCCCAGTTTTTTAGAGGCATTCTTAGCAATGCTTCTAACATAATGTGTCCAGCTCAAGTTAGTAGTTAATGTTACACCGAGAATGTCAATACTAGGGGAAGTGGGAATATTTACATCATTAAAAAATATATGGGAGTCAGTGAGATTCTGTCGGTTAGAAAATTGAATGTACTTGGTTTTCTGTGCATTAAAGGACACTAAATTCTTTTGTCCCCATTCATTAATTCTAGAAAGGTCCTGGTTCAGAGAAATTACAGTGCTTATTTTTGAATTTATAAGATCGGGTTGGGTGAAAGAATTGGTAAATGTGAAGGAACTGTGGAGTGTTGAGTCATCTGCGTAGGAATGTATTGGATTATGAGTGGTAGATATGAGATCATTGATATGAATGAGGAACAGAGTTGGGGCCAAAACTGATCCCTGGGGAACACCAGCATTTATTGAGTGAAATTGAGAATAAAGGCCATCTACCATTACACATATTTTTCTGTTATGAAGATAAGAAGCAATTAGTGGAACTAATGAGGCAAGGCCGTAGTGTGATATCTTCGACAATAAGGATTGATGCCAGACTCTATCAAATGCCCTTGATATATCCAGTGCTATTATATGTGTTTCACCATGTTGGTCTGTAGCTTGGTTGATTTGATGCGTAAGAAGGCAAAGAATGTCTGCAGTTGATCGACATCGTCTAAAACCATATTGCCTATCACTGATTAATTTATTATTCTCAAGATGCTTAATTATGTGATTATTTAATATAATTTCAAAGACTTTACCAAGAGTGGAAGTTATAGCTATTGGTCTGTAGTTTGATGGATCTGAAGAGGCACATTTTTAGGAAGTGGATGGATGTTTGCTTCTTTCCAGGGTACTGGGAAGCATGAGGTATGAGTACACAGACGGAAAAATTTTGCCAATACAGGAGCGAGCACCAAGGAGCAATTCTTAAGTACTATTGGAGGAATTTCATCTGGACCAGGAGCCTTATCTACTGAGAGATTCTGCAAAATAGTTTTGACATGTCTGGTGTGGATCTTAAGTGAGGGAATTTCAGGCGAATTAAAATTAAGTACAGGGACATCTTGATTTATTTCATCTAAGGTTGAGTTGGTGGAGAAAATATCCGCAAGAAGGTTAGCTTTACCTCGTGGGTCACTTACAAGATTGCCAGTCGGAGATTTTAATGGTGGAATGGATGAAGCAGTAGTGAAGTTGGATTTGAATGAGTTAAGAGTAGACCAAAATATTTTGTTAGCATTTGGATTATTTAGAAGTTTATTTGCCTGCTTGTGGAGAAAGTTTGATTTAGTTAGATTTAATACAGTTTTGGCATGATTTCTGATGTTTCTAAAGTAATTAAAGGCTTCATGTGTTTTTGATCTTGTGTATGCATTGTAGGCTATTGCTTTTTGTTCAGTTACTCTAGCACAATTATGGTCAAACCATTTAGGTGAATTAGATCTTTTACTGTACTTTTGATGAGGAATAAAAGTTTCCATTTCAATTTTTACAAAATCTTATATGTGGCTCAAGGTGGAGTGTGCATCATTAGAAAAGAAAGAGGTCCAGGGAATATCAATAAAGAAACCTTGAAGACCCTCCCAGTCTGCCCTATCGTAATGCCATTTAGTCACCAAAACAGGTTCAGAGTGGGAAGGTGTGGTAGGTGATAGACAGGTGGCCTGTATCAGACAGTGATCAGAAGATCCAAGCGGGGACCTCACTGTAACATCATAATATTCTGAATTGGTTGTTAAAAATAAGTCCAGTAGGTGGGAATTATGATTAGGATTATCTGGTACACGGGTGGGTTGGTTGACTAGTTGAGTGAGATTAAATGAGTCTGCAAATAGCTCACATTCAAGACCAGCATCATCAGTCCTGGCTGAATGAGTGAGCCATTCAACATTATGGACATTAAAATCACCCAACACAGTGATTTCAGAAGAAGCATTTAAGTTGAGGACACTGAGTTGTGAGGACAGAGAATCAAAAAGACTTTGCTCTGGAGGAGTATTTGGGGAATGGTAGATGCAACATATGTATTTAAATTTACCAGCAGAAATTAATTTGTATATAGAATAATAAAAATAGGGACAATTGAAACTAGTAACCTCCTCCAGGGCAATTTCAGATTTTGCGAAGTAACATACACCTCCTTTAGGTCTGAAATATTGGAGCAGTTGATAACCTGGAAAATTAAATCTAGACGTGTCAGATGTGGATGTTACTTGAGTCTCTGTCAAAAAAAGGAGAGTAGGTGATTCTGCTTGAAGAAATTGATGTTAGAGTGAAGTCCCCTTATATTGCTAAAGAAAAAGCTGCACCGACGAGCAGCTTTGGGACGTTGCACCGACGAGCAGCTTTGGGACGTTGCAATGCTCTTGACACAGTCGCATGATAACGACCGGGAGGGCCCTGTGTCAATGACCCAACCCTGCCAGGGGTGGATATCCGAGGGACCACCAGGTTTGCTCTTAACAATTGTACTGCCATATTTATTAGGTAAAGGTGTATGGTGTTACTTGTATGATATGTAGTGGTAAGAGTAGTGTTTTATGGATAGAGGATAGCGATGTAGGGCAATGTCGTGAAGTTGGATGTGTAAATTGTGTATGTTATATAAAGAGGGTTTTCCTGATACCCCTGATGTGAGGCAGAAAGATATGTATCCAGCTACCAAGGCCTGGGAGAGAAAATGGAATTCAGGCTATTCCCTGAGTCTCCCGAAACCTTGGCGGTAGTACAGTACTTCCCTGGGCGGGGCTGCCTACCCCTACTACCTGCAACTATAACTATATTTAGTTATACTCAAAAAGTGCCCAATTAATTTTTACTTATTTTAGTTTGTTTTACCCTCAATTTAATCTATCTAGGCCTATCTATCTATTGCCTAATTTGCCTGACGCCGTGATCCCCGAAGGGGTGGCCACGAATGAACTGCCCCCAATAATCCCCCATGAACCTCTGTTCCCAGTCAGTCGACGCCCCTCCTCCCAACCAGCACCACCTCACTCCATCCTTCCACCTCTCCTTCGGTGCACCACTCCCTCTCTGTCCTTCCACCTCACTCTCGTACACCCTCTTAGTCATTCTCTCGCTTTCCATACGTTCCATATGGCCGAACCATCTCAATTTGTTCCTTTTCACACTTTCCAGCACATCTACCTCCACACCACACCTCCTTATTACTTCCTCATTTGTCTGTCTATCCCTCCATGTAACTCCGCACGCACTTCGCAAGTAACTCATTTCCACCGCTCTCACAGACTCACACTTGGTCTGTGTCTTCCCGAACGTCCATGCTTCGCTTCCGTAAGTTAGTGTCGGGATTACCACACTGTCATACAAGGACTTCTTCACTTCCATACTGACCACTCTATTTCTTGTTACTGCTTTCAACGTTCCTACAACCCTCTTCCCCTGTTGCACCCTCTCCCGCACTTCTTCATCCATAGTCCCATCTTTACTCAACACACTGCCCAGATACTTAAAAGAGCTGACGGTCTCCATAGCCTGACCGTTCAACTTCACCTCACACTCTGTGACTTCACCCCTTTCGAAGACCATAACCTTGCTCTTCCCCGCACTTACCTACAAATTCCGTTTTTCGCACACTGTTCCAAACTCATTTACCAGACCCTGCAACTCCCATTCATTATCGCTCATCAGAACTGTATCATCCGCAAACAGCAGTATAGGCAGCTTCCACTCATTTCCCTTGTTTCAACCCAACATTCAGGTCAAAGAACTCGCTCTGCTCATTCTCCACACGTACAGCCGCCTTTGCACACTCATGCATGCTCTTCACTGCTTTCAGCAACTTGCCATCTACTCCGTATATTCTAATACTGTACTTTCCACAAACCTTCTCTATCCACTCTGTCATAGGCCTTCTCCAAGTCCATAAAGGCAACATACACCTTTTGTTGCTTCTCCAGATATTTCTCCACAACACAATTCAGGGTAAAAATCTGATCTACACATCCTCTTCCCTTCCCAAAACCTCCCTGCTCGTCGTCTGTCCATTTCTCAGTTCTCACTCTCACTCTCTCTACCCTACTGTACACCTTCCCTACTACGCTTAAAAGACATATTCCTCGGTGGTTACCACACACTCCTCTTTCCCCTTTGCCCTTATATAGGGGGACTATTATGCCAGTCTTCCAGTCATCGGGTGCACTCCCCTTCTCCCATGCTAGTTTGCACATTTTACATACCCATTCGATCACTATCTCACCACCATACCTCAACATTTCCCCACACACTCCATCTGTTCCTGGTGCTTTCCCCAACTTCACTCTTTTCATGGCTTCCCACACTTCTGACCTCCTGATCCCCACCTCCTCCTCCACTACTTCTCCTCTTCTCCCTCCCATATCATATCCAACTATGTTTGCTGGCTCTTCATTCCTTACATTTAGCAACTCGTTGAAGTATTCCCTCCATTTTTCGACTCTCTCTTGCTTCTCGGCTAGCATTCTCCATTCTTATCTTTCACACCCTTACTGTTTCCCTTGCTACCTTCCCTAACTTTCTTTACTTCTTTCCAGAACAGTTTCTTACACTCCCTCCATTTTACACTCAGATTCCTTCCAAATTCCTCATCTACTCTTCTCTTACTTTCTTTCACTACTCTCTTCACCACTCTTTCTCTCCACGTACCTCGCTCGTTTCTGCCTCTCCAAATCTTCATTCCCTCTACTACCCAACCCCACTCTATACACTTTCTTCTTGTCTTCCACAGTTATTTTAACCTCTTCTGTCCACCATGCTGTACCTTTCACTCCCTCCCTCTTCTCCTCACTCCAGACACCTCCTCACATGCTGCACATATCTCTTCCTTAAACACTTTGCTCATCTCCACTTCCTCCATTTTTTCAAGGTCGAACCCACCTAGTCGTCTTTCAACTGCTCTCCTGTACTCTTCCCTGATTTCCTCCTCCTCTAGCCTCTCCACCCTCCTCACCATTCCACCTTCCTCTCACCTCCCTCCAGCTCTCCTCACCCACTTCTTTTGTATCCTAATTTTAGCTACTACTACATAATGATCAGACAGACCCCTCCAATACCCCTATACACCCTAGCATCCAGCACAGATTTCTTCATTCGTTCATCCACACATATATAATCAATCAGTAACTTTCATTCCACCACTGTCTTATCCTTATCCTTCATCCTCCGCACCACTTTCCATGTGTACCTGTGTATCATTCTGTGTCGGAAGAAGGTGTTGGCTATCCACAGCCTCTTCCCCACACATACGTCCACAAGTGCACTACCATTCCCATTCACCTCTGATGGTACCTCCCACTACTCCATCAACTTTCCTATCACCCACCTTACCATTCATATCCCCAATCAGAAATATTCTTTCGTTCTTGTCAAACTTATCCAGGCACGCCTCCACATTCACCCAGAACTCCTCTTTCTCTCTTACAAGTTTATCCTCTGTCGGAACATACACACACACAATCACCCACGTTTGTATTCCTACTTTCATTCTCACCCACACAATCCTTGAATCCACAGACCCATATTCTCTTACACGCTCCTTCCATTTGTTACTTACAAACAAACACGCACCTTCTCTCGCTGCTCCCTCACTCACTCCAGCACACACACCCATTCCACACTCCCACTCTCTCACATCTGTACCCTTCCATTTGGTCTCCGTCATGTGTTTGTTAATTTCATTGATCGAGTTTAGGAGTAAAGTTGGTTGGTGGAGAGAACATAATAATTCCACATACATCCAGCCTGGTGTTCACTAACACTTCCATGACCTCTCTCTCTTTTGTGCCATCATTCATGCCACTCACGTTCCATGTACAGTACTGTACCTATTCTCAGAATGTCCGTAAGCTTGTCCATTGTCGGTCGGGGTTCGTCAACACAGGGTCCGTCCGCATCCGAGGCTGATCGTTCGTTTGTCGTTGCTACGCATCTTTCGCGGGTGGGGGTCGCAAGCCCACCGACCCAGCCTCTTTAGTCGCCTCTTACGACACACAGAAGGCACGTGGGGCATATTCTAATCCCTTACCCCCAGGGAAGGTCACATTATTCCTTAATAAGCTTTCACCTAGACGACTAGGTGGGTTCGACCTGGAAGTTATGGAGGAAGTGGAGGAGATGAGCAAGGTGTTTAAGGATGAGATCTGTGCAGCATGTGAGGAGGTGTGTGGAGTGAGGAGAAGAGGGAGGGGAGTGAAAGGTACAGCATGGTGGACAGAAGAGGTAAGAATAGCTGTGGAAGAAAAGAAGAAAGCATATAGAGAGTGGTTGGGTAGTAGAGGGAATGAAGATTCCGAGAGACAGAAACGAGCGAGGTACGTGGAGAGTAAGAGGGTGGTGAAGAGAGTAGTGAAGGAAAGTAAGAGAAGAGTAGATGAGGAATTTGGAAGGAATCTGAGTGTAAAATGGAGGGAGAGTAAGAAACTGTTCTGGAAAGAAGTCAAGAAAGTTAGGGAAGGTAGCAAGGGAAACAGTAAGGGTGTGAAAGATAAGAATGGGAGAATGCTAGCCGAGAAGCAAGAGAGAGTCGAAAGATGGAGGGAGTACTTCAGTGAGTTGCTAAATGAAAGGAATGAAGAGCCAGCAAACATAGCTGGATATGGTATGGGAGGGAGAAGAAGAGAAGTAGTGGAGGAGGAGGTGGGGATCAGAAGGTCAGAAGTGTGGGAAGCCATGAAAAGAGTGAAGTTGGGGAAAGCACCAGGAACAGATGGAGTGTGTGGGGAAATGTTGAGGTATGGTGGTGAGATAGTGATAGAATGGGTATGGAAAATGTGCAAACTAGCATGGGAGAAGGGGAGTGCACCCGATGACTGGAAGACTGGCATAATAGTCCCCCTATATAAGGGCAAAGGGGAAAGAGGAGTGTGTGGTAACCACCGAGGAATATGTCTTCTAAGCGTAGTAGGGAAGGTATACAGTAGGGTAGTGATTGAGAGAGTGAGAGTGAGAACGGAGAAATGGATAGGCGACGAGCAGGGAGGCTTTAGGAAGGGAAGAGGATGTGTAGATCAGATTTTTACCCTGAATTGTGTTGTGGAGAAGTATCTGGAGAAGAAACAAAAGGTGTATGTTGCCTTTATGGACTTGGAGAAGGCCTATGACAGAGTGGATAGAGAAGGTTTGTGGAAAGTACTTAGAATATACGGAGTAGAGGGCAAGTTGCTGAAAGCAGTGAAGAGCATGTATGAGGGTGCAAAGGCGGCAGTACGTGTGGAGAGTGAGCAGAGCGAATTCTTTGACCTGAATGTTGGTTTGAAACGGGTGTGTGATGTCCCCGTGGTTGTTTACTGTATATATGGATGGAGTTATGAAAGAAATACTATCAAGAGCAGTGGATGTTGGTGTATCGCTGAAAAGGGAGGGAATTGAGTGGAAGCTACCTATACTGCTGTTTGCGGATGATACAGTTCTGATGAGTGATAATGAATGGGAGTTGCAGGGTCTGGTAAATGAGTTTGGAACAGTGTGCGAAAAACGGAATTTGAAGGTAAATACGGGGAAGAGCAAGGTTATGGTCTTCGAAAGGGGTGAAGTCACAGAGTGTGAGGTGAAGCTGAACGGTCAGGCTATGGAGATCGTCAACTCTTTTAAGTATCTGGGCAGTGTGTTGAGTAAAGATGGGACTATGGATGAAGAGGTGCGGGAGAGGGTACAACAGGGGAAGAGGGTTGTAGGAACGCTAAAAGCAGTAACAAGAAATAGGGTGGTCAGTATGGAAGTGAAGAAGTCCTTGCATGACAGTGTGGTAATCCCGACACTGACTTACGGAAGCGAAGCATGGACGTTGGTTGAGAGACTCAGACCAAGAGTGAGAGCAGTGGAAATGAATTACTTAAGGAGTGCGTGCGGAATTACATGGAGGGATAGACAGACTAATGAGGAAGTAAGAAGGAGGTGTGGTGTGGAGGTAGATGTGCTGGAAAGTGTGAAAAGGAACAACTTGAGATGGTTCGGCCATATGGAACGTATGGAAAGCGAGAGAATGACTAAGAGGGTGTACGAGAGCGAGGTGGAGGGACAGAGGGGGAGAGGTAGACCGAATATGAGGTGGAAGGATGGAGTGAGGAACTACATGAATGAAGGCGGTGCTGGTTGGGGGGAGGGGCGTCGACTGACTGGGGACAGAGGTGCATGGGGGCGGTTCGTTCGTGGTCACCCCTTCGGGGATCACGGCGTCAGGCAATAGATAGATAGATAGAACAAGATTTTTTATAGCAAATATTGTTGTCTTGTTCAATCATAATTTTCACTATATTGCATATCATGTCAAATACATCTCTCAATTTAATCTTATTTGTAAATGCTTTGGTAAGAAAAAGCTGATATTTGATATTAAATACAGTACATTTTTAGTTTTATTTATTATTTATTATTAATGTATTTTGCCCATCATTGGCGAGCACTGGGTTATGAAATCTAAACATTTATTTAAATTTAATTTCTTTTTTCTTTGTTTTTCCTATTTATTTACTTGCCTACCTTCCTCCCTTTCTCTCATGTAAACTTGCATCATTAATATGATGCCATGAATACATTATTTTTGGCTCATTTCCAACTAATGTTCAATTATACTCTCAAATGCAAGGAAAATGCATCTGAGACTCAGTAGCATATATTCTATTGATCCTAATGGAACTTTTTAGAAAACTATTTTCTCAGAGAGCATTATTTTTCACATTTTCAGCTTCGATTAAAAAGTAGCATATATTCTATTGATTCTAATGGAGCTTTTTAGAAAACTCACCACCCACCCTTTTTGTCAGGATCCACCCCTGTAAAGCCCCCCTACAATAGAAATAGCCCCCCAAAAATGCAAGTTCTGGCTGCGGTCCTGGCCTCATAGTTGCTCCAGACATTCTGCACACTGATTCTGCCCTTCAAAATAGTGACTATACCCTTGGAGAATTGTGGTGGGATGCACAGAGACTAACTCATGCTCTCATGGAAGTACAGTATTTGTTAGTAGTCTTGGCAAATCCAACGTCAAGGCTATTAACCTAATTGCAATGACGACTTGTCTATTTTGACTGCTATGTCGTCATTCCAACCGCGGTTAAAAAGAAAACGTCTAGAGTCTACTCTTTATCTTGCTCTAGGAGACGTTGTACATTAACCAAAACTACCACCGAAGGTGAAAAAAGCATAGAAGAGAAGAAAAAGGGGTTTACCTTAGTTACCGCTTAAGGCCCATCCCGTGTTCCGTCATGTGCAGATCACTGTCGAACGTGCGCATGAGCGACCCTCTCTTGTTATCATTTTTTCACGCGCCTCCATTGATTGAGTCCGCTTTTGTTGTGCTCCTTCAATTCACCCTGTTTTAGGTTCGTTTCGGCTTTTCTGGCCTTCTTTTTGCTAGACAGATGTTACGTGATCTAGGACACACCTAAATGGGCTCCTCAGTGTGTTTAATGGAGACGCGTGTGGAAATAGCTACCGAAGGTACGGGGGCGCTTGGCGTTCCCCGTCTATATGTTTTCATTCTTTCTCTTTTCATATTCTTTTTTCCTGTTAGTCTGGGCATAGTTTAGCTTTTAGCTTCAATTAGCCTAGCTTGTTTATCATTCAGGAATTGCTATGCCCTTATGAGTTCTCATTTTTTCATAGCCTAGGTGTACAGTTGGTTCACAACCTGAGATTTCGTGGTGGCGGTGCTGTTTGTAGTGTTTGTGTCAGCCGCATAACTAGCGTTATTCCCGAGTCCCCCCTTTCGAGCCTTCACTGTGTCTCAAGGGCCTGGGCGCTTAGTGGTTCGTGATACCCAGAGGTACCCCACGGGGGCCTCTCCCTCACTCCACAGGGTTTTTCGCCCCTGACACATTCTCTACTCGCGGCTAGGCCACCCTTTTTCTCACCAGTTTCATTGCTGGTTTTTTGTGTTCCCTTCCTGTTTTCACCTCCATCCTTTCATTACTTTTGCCCAATCCTGGGGTACCCCACGGGGGCCCCTGTTGTGCCAAACCACCCACCCTGCCACTTCTCCTCATGGGCTTTGCTCTATCTCTGTGGGTTGGGTGGTTCCCAGGGGATGTGCCTCCTCTCCCCTGGTGTGTCTTCCTTGCCTCTCCCTTGACTGGTCGAGTCAGGATATTATCAAGGAAGACACTGCTCAGCTAGATGGTCACGGTCATCATCGCTTGGAGTTCATAGGAGTTGACGCTTGTTGCGGGCCTTTTTTGGTTTTCCTAGACGCTCCTCTCGCTTTTTCGGCACCGGACCATCTCGGCCGGTCCCGCAAATTTGCGGTGGGCTCGATTCGGTCCTCTGGGACATTTCGGCTCCCCGCAAATTTGCGGAGATCGCTGGGGGGTCGCGTGGCGATGTGGGGGGTTTGTGTCGGTAAGGATCTACCTCCATTGGCCCGCAAATTTGCGGTTATAGTTGGCTTTCACTGTTGACCCTTTTTTGTGTCATATTGTTGCCTGATACTATATTGGTGTATACGCTTTCCTGGTGTTATAGGCCCTGCATGTAAGATGTTGAGTGGTGGTTAACACTTTCTCCATCTTTGCAGGTTCTGCTGGTGCTCTTCCGCCTCGGCCGCCCTCCTCACCTACCTCTGTGCTCCCGGTTTAGGGTGAGTACAGATTCCTGTTTGCATGTGTGTTCCTGTTTCCCCATGCTCCTTCCCTGGTTCTTCTTGGACATTCTCTCCACTTACACCTTCGACGTGCTGATTCTGGTGTGTGTTCTTCTCGTGCTGGTCGGCTGCTTTGCTTTCGCCTTGGTTGTCGCTCCCCGTGCTTGGTGAGCCACATGTCCTGCTTGCGCCACTCGCTCTTTGTGTCCTCTACGGCCTACCTCCCTGCTCTGTGTGGCCCGTGTCTGGCCCTGGTGGTTGTGCTGCTCCATGGCCCTGGTTCCTCGGCGGCGGCTGTGGCCTCTGCTTCCCTTCCGTCGGTGTGGCCGATGGTCTCCCGCCACATTGGGCCTGTGGGCCGCCGTTCCCCGGCCTTTGTTGCCGCCCGGTTCCGCGTCACCCTGGGTATCCCTGACCCGACTGCCGGCCGTTCACCACAGCCCGTAGCCTCGTAGGTGGAGCTCTCGTCTCACACGCGAGGGGTCGGGGGTTCACTCCCAGACCGGGCGGTGCCGAATTGGGCTTGTCTCCTTTCATGTGTTCGCCTCAGTTCACCTAGCTGTAAATAGGTACCTGGAATTCGTGGACGACGTTGTGCCGTCCCATCTGGGGTTGGCACAAATGGTACAAGGCGAGCTGGGTGTCATATGATTCCCCTACGCTGCTGGTCGACCTAAGCCTCCACGCTCTCGCTCGCCTCGCTACTGCCCCTCGTCGTCCTCCTGATCGCCTTGACGTCGCCCGTCGCCCTCGTCTTGGTTCTCGCCCTGAGGCCGGGGTTAGCGGCTCTGCTCCTATGCGCCCTCCCCTGGCCTCTACGGATAGGGGCTCTCCTCCCTTCCGCCCGCTTTCCTAGCCCAGCCGACTTCCTCTTACGTTGTCCTCTCCGCGCGCGGTTGTTCGTGCTGTCGCTGGCCCTCTGCTCCCTCCTACACTGTCCAGGAGGGTCCGCCTGGGTGTCGTTGCTTCTCCTCCTTCACCTGCTTCCGTGCCTCTTCTTCCTTCACGGTCTCGTCCCTCGGTGGGGGTCCCTCCCTCCTCCGCCTCGGTGTCGGGCCGCCCTGTTCTCTCAGCCCCGGGGGTCCTTGCTCTGTTTCCCCCCGCGGCTCCTTCTGGCCTCCTTTCACCCGGCCAGCCTTCCCCCTCCCGTCGTCCTGCTCCTCCTCCTCCTTCTCTTCCTGCCCTTCACTTCCCGTCTCGCCTGGGGGGTACCCCTCCTCTTGCCTCGGTGAGGTTTCGGGGTCCCCTTTTCTCGGGGGCTGTCGTGTCGCTGGAAGAGGGGGATGGTGCTGTTTCCCCCTCGGCCGTTCGTGTTCGGGGACGGGTCCCTCTACGGCGACGCGGCCGTCGTCGCTCGCCTTCCTTGGGCCGCGACGCTGCTGGTTCGTGTCGTGGGTCTCGCTCCCGCTCACGCTTGTCCCTGCGGGCCGACCCTTCTCGGTGGGGGGTGGGGGGGAGTGGGGGGGGGGGTCGCCTCTCTCGGTTCGATTGTTGGCTTTGCAGGGCTGGGTTGTGTCACGCTTCGACGGGTGCTTGGCGTCGTTGGACGCCTCCCTCTTCTCGCGCTTCTTGGCGGTGCCTCACCCTCAGCGCCTCGCCCTTCCTACCCCTGCTCCGGTCCCGCTCCCTTCTGCAGGCCTACGCTCTGGTCAGACTTCAGCCGCACTGACCTCCTTCCGGCTGTTCAGTCCCTGGCTGTGTTGACGGGTCTGTCCTCCTGTGGGGCGGGTTTGTGCGACGCCGGTACGCCTGGCTTCGCCGTCATGCTCGGTCGCCCTCTCCCCTTGGTGGCCTGGTTTGCTGTGGCCTTCGCCTTCACACCGTTCCGTCGACGGCTCTCCTTCGGTCCCTCCCTTAGGTTACTAGCCTTGACGTTGGACTGGGTTCGTCCCTGCTTTTGCCTCCTCTTGTGTCTGTCGGCTGGTTGGCCGGCGCGTTCTGGTCCTGGATGGGCGCGCCCATTCTTGTACTTTGTTCTATTGCTACCCCGTTCTTCTCTCACCCGGATCAGGCCTCTGTCGCCACGGTTTTTCCCTTGCGACAGAGGGTGACGGACTTCTTGTCTTGTCTTTCGGTTCCCTCCTGCCGTCTGTCCCCGCCTGCGGCTTTTCGGGGCGTCTGCGCCAGGCGCTCTTCGCGAGGGTTTGGACCGCGTTCTGCGGGTCCACCTTCGGCTCGCGGTGTCTTTGGTTCCCGAGCTGCAGGCGGTTTTTGTGCGCGGCAACTCGGCGCCGCCCGACGGTGCGGTCCTCGTTCTGCCGGCCGGCCCCCTTGGATATTCGTCAGGGTTTGTTGTACTCTGCGCTATATACGTCGGGGTTGTTTCAGCTGGTTGCTTGGGTATGCTCGCTTCTCTGTCGGCGGCCCCTGCTTCCGACACGCGCCGACGCGCTGTGTCGTTGCGGTCCCTGCTTCCGTCACGCCCCGTCGTGCTGTGTCGCACGCGGGGTCTTCTCGGTCCCGTCCTTCTGCCGGTCCTCTTCGGGGTGCTGCTACAAGTGCTGCCGCCTTGCGCGGCCGCGGGACTGGGACGTTGCGGGCCAGTGCGTCGATTCCGCCTCGCCCTTCTGTTCTTGCCCCCTTTCGTCCCCGCTGTGTCGGGGCTGGCCGGTCTTCCACTTCCGGCCGCCCTTCGACGTGGTCTGCCCCGCGCCGGCCTGGGGTTGGGGGGGGGGGGGGGGTAGCGGTCGACGTGGCGCTCGTGCCCGCACGGCCCGTACCGAGGGTACCTCCGCGTCACCACAATGTGTAGTTCTCTGGGTCGGCCTCCTTGTTCTCCTTCTCGCCTGGCCGACCGGGTCGCTCCCCTCCTCTCGGGTGCTCCCTCGGGTTGTTTTTGCACTTGCGCCCCTCGGTTGCCGCGAGGGACGTTGGGGGCGGTGGGGTCTCCCCTGGTGGTGGACGTCTCGACCCCCTTTCCGCTCTTGTCACCGACGCCGGTCCATCTCTTCGGAGGTGGCCCACGTGCTCGCTTCCATGCCCGAGCTGGGTAGCGTCGAGGGAGTTGATCGCCGGTCGCCCGGTTTTCCTCTCCCGTGTCTTTCTGGTCCCGTCGACGAACTGCGTCGCGATGCGGCCGTTGGTGGTTCTGTCGGCCCTCAACGGGCGCGTCGTGCACACACGGTTTCGGATGCTGCCGGTGCCCCTGGTACGCCTGGCCCTGTGCCCTCTGTCGTGGGTTGTGTCGCTGGCCCTCCAGGATGCGTCTTGGCTCGTTCCTCTCCATCCTCTCTTCCAGCGCTTCTTGGCCGTTCGGCCTTCCGATCGTGTGTTCCTGTTCGCCGGCCTTCCCTTCGGTCTCCACATCGCGCCGCGGATCTTCTCCGCACATGTGGGGCGGGCTCTGGGTCCTCTCCTCAGGAGCGGGCTCCAGCTCCTGTTTTCCTTGGCCGACTGGTTGGTAGTTTCCGAAGCCCTCGGCCTGTGCGTTGGCGACGCCCTCACAGTCGTTCGCACCGTCGCACGGCTAGGGTCCCCCTTTTGGTGTTCCCGATTCACGCTTGACCCCGTCGCGTGTCGTGCCATGGGTCGGTCTCGCATGGGTTTTGTCCGGCGCTACGGTGACCCGGGGTCTGCCGCCCGCGGTGCACCTTCGGTGGGAGGTCTTCGCCGTGTTGCACTCGGTCTCCCTCCTGGGGTGGCTCTGGGACTCGTTCGTGGGTTCGCTGCTTTGGGCCGCTCTGCCCCTTTCCTTAGGGAGCCTCTGGCTACTCCGCCTCCTCCTCATGGGCCCCGTGGTGTTTCCGTTGCCCCTCTGGATCGGCTCCTGCCGCTCCTGCGTCCCGTTCGCTGACGCTACGGTCTCTGGGTTGCTCCGGGCTCGCTCTCTGCGGCTGTGCCCTGGTCCGCCCCCCCGCCGACGGTCTGGGTAGCCACAGATCCGTCGCGCGAGGTTGGGTGGGGTTCCCGATCGAACCTGGGACGTCCACTTCCTGGCAGATGGGTGGGTCTCCCTCCACTTACCCGTCTATGCCCTTGGACTGTTGGTTCCTCTGTTCTTCCTGCGGGACCACGCGCTGGCCCTTCGGGGTCAGTCGGTGGCCTTCGGGTTAGACGCTCAGACGGGCTGTCCCCTGTTTTCCTTCTGCGGGGGTTCCTCCAGGTCGTTGACTCTATTGGGGGTCTCGGTGGAGTTGTTCTTCCTCGCGGCCCGGCACCCCTTCTCCTTGCATGCCTCCTCCCTGCCCGGGCCTGCCACCCTGTGGGCGGCCGCCCTGTCGTGGGGGCAGGGCGTTCTTGTTGAATGGGCGTTGCAACGGCCTGTGTTCGCCGACCTCGCGGCTTCCTGAGGTGTTCCGGAGGTCGCCTTGTTCGCATCGGGGGTGCCGCGCCGGTTGCCTTTGGACCTCTCCCTCCGGCCTCGCGCTCCGGGGAGGGTCCGGCCGCTTTCATGGTGGCCTGGTACGGGTGGCGGTCGGTATACATCTTTCCGCCCCCAGATGCGCTGTTGCTGTGCCCAGTCCTCGCGAGGCTGCGGCTGTACCACGGCTGCGTCGGGCTCCTCGCGCCTCTGTGGCCGGCACGGGCTTGGTCCGCCCGGTTGCCGCGGTGGTGCCCGGGTCCGGTCCCTCTACCTGTCTCCGGCTTCCGCTTGGGCTCGGTTGGGGGCCTGCGGGCCTCGTTGGCCTTCGCATCGTGCTTGTTCATGTGGCACGGTGGCTCCCGGTCCCGGGCCGGGCCCTGGCCGGGCCCTGACTGACTTCCTGCAGCGTTCCTGGCCGTCTTCTCCTTGGGGGCCTTCCGGGTCCCGCTGGAGGTCTTTTCCTAGGTGGCTACAGGCCGCTCGCCTGCCTGTTGGCTCTCCTTCCCTCGTCCTACGCTCCTTGTTTCACCTCTTCCGTACACGTCACTTTCGAGTCGACGCTGTACGTACCCACTTGTCTGCCGTCCGGGGGCTCTTTGGGTCCGTCGCTGGGCTGGTCGTTCTGCCACAGGTGCTGGATTCCTTCCTGACGGCTGCCTTCCGGGATCGACCTCCTCCGCGCCAGGTCCCTCCGCTGTGGGATCTGGGGCGGGCTCTGGTCCTTCTGGCTTCGCCCACGTCTACAAGGGCCACTACGCCGGTTCTGTTGCTCGGGCGTCCGCTCTTCCTTGTCACTCTGGCCACTGGGGTTCGGTTGTCTGCCCTAGCGGCATTGTCATGACCCCGGGACTGCGTGCGATTCTCCCCGTCCTTGCATGGCGTCTCGTTCGCCTCCTCCCCTCCTTTTGTTGCCACACTTGGGGGGGCGGCCCCCGCTTTCCGGCCTTTCGCCGTCCAGGCTTTCCGGCTTGGGCATCCTCGCCATGTGTTGTGCCCGGTGTCGGCCTGGCACTCCTCTGTGGCGCCGCCTTCGGGTCCTGCTGTGTGGGTGTCTCCTCGGACAGGTGGGAGGCTCTCGCTGGTGCAGTTGGGCCGCCGCGTTAGTCGGACCGTTCGTGCCCGTCGCCCTGTTTGTAGGGGTTCTGCGCACGATGTCAGATCCTTTGCTGCCTCCTTCCGGTTCCTGCCCCGTCGATTCTTCCCTGCCTTCGCCTCAGCGGTTTTGTGGGTCTTCTATCAATTCCTTCATCTCCTCCTACCTCTCCGTGTCCAGTGTTCGACCCCCTCGGCTGGTGATTGCTCTCGGGGGTTCGTGTTTCCTGGTGCTCTGGCGAAGATCCCTGGTCTTCCCCCCTTGTCCCTCGTTCTTTTCCTTTGTTTTCTATGACAAAGGGGGGGGGGGGGGGGTGTACGGGTTTGCAACACTGGATTACAAGTTTGGGATTATGTTATATGTATACAGTACATAAGTGTTTTTGCCACATTGAAAATTGTGTTTTGTTCTTGTGTTCAGTGTTTTTGTTGGTTTTTTAAGAAAAGGGATTTTGGGTACGGTACCTTTTTGGTTTCAGACAAGTCTATGTTTTTGCATTACTATGAATGACGGGCATGTGTTAAAACTGTTCTTTTTAGCTACTCCTCAGTTTTTCACTCTTTTATTAGACTCTCTTGTTTAAATTGTGTCTTTGTCATTCATACTTTTGTTTTATGCATTGGTTTTTTTGGTAGGTTGGGCTTGGATGTCCTCCTCCTATTTGTTATGCAGCCTTGACGTTGGATTTGCCAAGACTACTAACAAATTGGGAGGTTTGACGTACCTCCCAACCTACCAAATAGGAAAACCTACTATTTGGTAGTAGTCTTGGAAAATCCAACGTACATAATACCCTCCCTCACGCCGGACCCCTGCCCATCCGCGTTCTTCTGCTGACGTGAGATGTGATAACAAGAGAGGGTCGCTCATGCGCACGTTCGACAGTGATCTGCACATGACGGAACACGGGATGGGCCTTAAGCGGTAACTAAGGTAAACCCCTTTTTCTTCTCTTCTATGCTTTTTTCACCTTCGGTGGTAGTTTTGGTTAATGTACAACGTCTCCTAGAGCAAGATAAGGAGTAGACTCTAGACGTTTTCTTTTTAACCGCGGTTGGAATGACGACATAGCAGTCAAAATAGACAAGTCGTCATTGCAATTAGGTTAATAGCCTTGACGTTGGATTTTCCAAGACTACTACCAAATAGTAGGTTTTCCTATTTGGTAGGTTGGGAGGTACGTCAAACCTCCCAATGTAGTCCCTCAAGTAGCACTACCTCCAGTGAAAATTGCAGGCATCCCTAAAGTAAATATGCTCACCATTTTAAGGGGAATTTTCAGTAGCCTATCCCAAAAAAAGTAAATTTTGTTACTACCGGTACCGTATTTGTTTTCTTTTTGCGTCCCTTCTTTCTCGCAGTTCACCACATATTATATTGGCAGGTTGGCCATCTGAATGTGGTAATCCCGCCGGACATCATGAGTTACGAGACTTCCGGGGACGTGATGGTGAGCGAGGGCAGCACAGTGAGGCTGGTGTGTCGGGCCAAGGGTTTCCCCGAACCCAGGGTTGTCTGGCGCAGGGAGGACAACAAGAATATCACCATCAGGATCCAGGGTCAGCTCAAGAAAGAAGGTAGGTGAAGGGAACAAAGTAAGAGACAGAGCTTGTTTGGTGTTTTGGTTGGTTAGTCAGCAGAGTAAACCATATCTGGTGCAGGGCGGGTCTTTTAGAAGCCCCTTGTTTCACTCCATTGGTATAGAGATATTAAAATGTTTCACCTCATTAGTTTGGCAATTATAGGACACCGCCGCTTTCAGATGTAAACAAAATCTGGGTGAGCGATAGCAACCCTACAATTTAGGAGAAGCCGGCCTTCGGCTGGTACATTTTTCTACCGAACATGTACATATTTATCTTGAAAGGGGTCTGGGCGTCTTTTAGTTTGAAGGGGGTCTGTGGGAGCGCTTGGGAATGATGTAGTATCTGAGCGTACATCGTCATGTTTACATATAAGGACCCTCAACTTATTATAGTATCCCACGGCAGTCAAAATAGAACGGAATGTGATCGTGAGCGTGCGAGTAGTGTAAACAAGGTGGGCACTGGGCGATACACCCGAATACTACATCCTTACCAAGCGTTTTTCTTTGTCTAATGGGAAATTAAAATACATCGGTTGAAATGGCAACAGCATTCGAAGCCCTCAATAATAATATAAAAGAATATCATAAGAACCTCCGAGACGTTGCACCAGATAGTGTTAAGGTAGTATAATTAGTTTCTGTTCCTCTTTTCCCTTTATTTAGTATCTGAAGCATTTAATGTTGTGATGGCAAGAGGATGACAGAAGCCGATCAGATCACGGTACAGCCCAAGGAGGAAGCTGGGGTGGGGTGAGAGTTGCTGAATTAGAAAGTTAGTCACTCTTACCTTTCCTTCATGTTGGTATCTAATGATGTAGCATTACAGTATATTTACTGTTTAGTAGATTATTTAAACAAATACAGTATTTCTATGTGAATTTATCTACATAACATAATATTTATTTTGTAAACTGTCTAAAGAAGTGTATGAACCTACTGGTTTGACATTAATTTTTTGTAATTTTAAAACTAGAAATTTATTTAAATAAAAGGCCCTATAGGTGTTGTTCATATTTCAGTGTTGGCATGAGAGGGAGCTAAGTTGTTTTGGAACCTTTGTATTATGTACCAAGTGTTTTTGTCCTTGCAACGTTGATGTGGAAGTGTCGTGTGTTGCTAAGTATTGACGTTATTTCAGTGTTGATGTTTCTTACAGTTTCTTACAGTAGATCCTCTGGAAAAAGGCAAACTAGGCCTGTGTATCCAGCTCAGTACCAGTACTTGCACTGCTGCGGTCGTTCACGGTGTTGGCGGCGGCGGTAGCAGACGCAACATTTTTACTATTCTGTATTTTTGCTTTCTAATCAAACTTCAAATCTTGTCTTCCCCATGCTTTATCAAGATTACTTTCAAACTCCCTTATTGATTCGGAGTCAACTACATACTGGGGCAGTGCGTTCCACTCATTTACCACTCTATCACAAAATTATTTCTTTGCCTTTTCAAGCCTATTTCTTTCTTTGTAAATTTTCTTAGAGTGTCCTTTCGTTCTTGTTCCCTCCCGCATCAAGAAGATACCTTCACACACATCCTCATCATACTTTCCTGACACTATCTTAAAAGTTTCTTATCCCCTCTCTTTCTCCTATATGCCAGTGTCGGAAGCCCCAGTGTCCTCAACCTCTGCTCATAGCCCGCGTTCTTCAACGTTGGTACTAGCTTGCTAGCTCTCCACTGCTTCTATATCCTTTACCATATATGGAGCCCACACCTGGTTCGCATATTCTAGGTGCGGCCTAACCAGCGCTGTATAGAGATTCCTGAAGATTTCTTCGTCAAGTGACACAAATGTCCTGCTTATCAGCCCTACAATTCTATTGGCTTTGTTTATCTTTTCCGCTAAATGTTCTGAGAAATTTAACTTATTGTCTATCACTACTCCTATATCCTTTTCTGCATTCACCTCCTCCATTGCTTCATACATACTGTGTCCTACCTTGTCTATCTTGCTTGTCCCATTCCGCATGTACTTGCATTTTTTTGGATGAAAAGGCATTAACCAATGCTCAGACCATCCCTTCATGCCCTCCACATCTCCTTGAAGCAAACTCACATCTTCCTTACTCCTCACTCTTCTATACAGCTTAGTGTCATCCGCATACAGGTATACCTCACTTCCATTAGTTATAACTTCAGGTAAGTCATTGATAAATATAACGAACAGTAGTGGTCCCAACACAGATCCCTGAGGTACCCCACTTGTTATTTCCCTCCACCCCGAGCCTATTCCATTCACCAGTACCCTCTGTCTCCGATCTTTCAGGAAGGCTTCTATCCATTTCACACATTTCTCCCATATATTATAGCTTCTAACTTTCTCTATTAACCTCTTATGTGGGACCTTATCGAAGGCCTTCATAAAATCGCAATATACCACATCTATTACATCACCATCCTCTAGAATTTGCATCCATTCATCTACCACCTTAATTAGCTGTAGTACCGTCGACCTCCCCGGCAAGAATCCGAACTGTCTCTCACTGAAAAGTTGGTTTGATTTCATATGCTCCATTATTCCTTCTCTAATTACCGTTTCCATTAGTTTACACACAACACTTGTCAAACTGACTGGTCTATAATTTCCTGGGATGTGGAAGGGTACCGGTATGGGTCTGATCATAGTGAAAATTATCTGCACATTAATTATATGAGACAGAGGAATACACATAAAGTAAACCCTCACTATCTCGGAGAAATTGGGGGAAGATCCAGTCCGTAGTGTCCGAAAATCCGTCATGTCCGAATACCGGCTTGTGTCCGTCATTTAAGAGGAAAAAAAACGACCTAACGAGCGGAAATCCTTAACACAACAGCTTCTAATGCGTACCGACGCATTTCCGTCCAATCGGGTGACTCCGGGTCACGGGAATCAAAATTAAGTATCCCCGTGTTGACGGAATCAAACTGATGTATCCCCGTTTTGACGGACATTCACCCTTATTTACCGGGGACTGGAGCGTGTCATCCAACACTTTCAAGATTGACGGACACATCTCGGGAACATACAGTACGAGACATCAGACGACGTACATTGAACGGTTATGACGGACATTTGCCCCTATTTATCCGAAAACTGATAGCATCTTCCGACACTGTTAGAGACTGTCGGAACAATGACGGAAATGTCCGTCAACTGGCAGGATGGATCCGACAGGCCGATGCCGATCCGGCAAGTACAGGTTTCCGTCATTTAGAGGTCCGACGTAGAGAAGGTTTACTGTACTATAGCTACTGTAGATTGATGAAAGTTGTCTATTGTTCTGGTGTTATCCAATTGTGTTCCTAAATACAGTATAGTCATGTTTTTCACTATAGTGATGTTGGAAGGGACAGCTCATCACAGAGAAGGTTTTAATGCAGTGGCAACTTTGATATTACAGTATTGAAATTACTGGTTCAATTGGCATGAAACTGTTGTGTTGTGTTGCTTGTTTGGTTGACCCTGGTTGAGTTGGCACTGGTTGAGCTCTACTGGTACAAATAATCTACTGGGTAAGTTAAAATTGAACTGTGGTATTTTTCAACCATTGTTTACAAGAGATGGAGCCATGCAAAAAATGTGTTTTCATTTCTACTGGTTTGGTGTCACAATAGTAAGTTGCTTAGTCATCACTTCAATATTTAGGTGAGAATGAAGTTGGTTGATTAAGAAGGAGGTGTGGTGTGGAGGTAGATGTGCTGGAAAGCGTGAAAAGGAACACCTTGAGATGGTTCGGCTATATGGAACGAATGGGAAGCAAGAGAATGGCCAAGAGGGTGTACGAGAGCGAGGTGGAAGGATGGAGTGAGGAAGTACAGTATATGGATGAAGGCGGTGCGGGTTGGGAGGAGGGGCGTCGACTGACAGAGGTGCATGAGGGCGGTTCGTTCATGGCCACCCCTTCGGGGATCACAGCGTCAGGTAATAGATAGATAGATAGATAGATTAGAGACGTGTTACTTAGTGTTATTGTCATCGCAGCGTTGACGTTGTACCCATATATTGTTATGCTAATTGTTGTGGTATTTTCAGAATTGACGTGGGAGGGTACGGAGCTGATCATAGAGAAGGTGACGAGGGACGAAATGGGAGCCTAGCTCTGTATCACCTTCAACGACATACCGTACCTCCAGCTGTCAGCAAGAGGATGATTGTCCAGGTCCACTGTGAGTATTAATAATTCAGGTAAGTACTCCCGGGTAGAGCTTTAGATGGAGTATAAGGATTGCTAGATATCCTGTTCCACCACCTGGCCTCATTTGCTGTTTTTTTCTGTGCCTCAGTTACATAAAGAGTAATTCTATCTTGATCTTCTACAGTACTACACACACCTTTGCTTTCTTACATAAAACCATAAGCGCTACACACCCTACACTAACTTAGCTCTTGTTCAGTTTCTTCTTATTTTGGCGTAGGGATTTGGCGACCCCAACAACTGCCACTTTGGTGGTACAATTTGTTGCTATAGCAGTGGACCACTGGATCCTATCTTCAGAACACTTCTGTGCTTGGTATGCTTCTGGCCAGGGCCCCCATGGGGGTAAAGAAAATAGAAAACAGTGGTGGAACTGCCATCCAGGTGAGGGGCTGCTCTGGATATGCTCCTTCAGTGCTAATGGTCTTAATCCATTCAGTGGAGGTGGCACTTTGGAGTGGTACAGTGGGAGCTTGTCTGTGAGCCTGGAGGCACTTTCTACCATGGCCATTCCCAGGCGTCTGATTTATGTATGTACAGTATGTATGATGTAAAACATAGAATATCTTGAGATACTACAGATATAGCTTAACATAGTCTACTGCCTCTGCATCGCCTCCAAGACATACCTTCAGCCATCAATAAGAATATGAATACAATATGATCGTCCAGATCCACTGTGAATCATATTATAACATAAAGGATCAGAATATAGAATAACTTAACATAAAACACTAACATAACATAGTAATAAAGAATAACATAGTAGAGCATTGTATAACATGGAATAACAAAATAACAACAACACATAGTGTAACATAAAATAACAACAGTATATCATGTGGATAGAGAAGGTATGTGGCAAGTACAGTACTTAGAATATACGGAGTAGATGGCAAGTTGCTGAAAGCAGTGAAGAGCATGTATGAGGGTGCAAAGGCGGCAGTACGTGTGGAGAATGAGCAGAGCAAATTCTTTGATCTGAATGTTGGGTTGAAACAGGGGTGTGTGATGTCCCCGTGGTTGTTTATTGTATATATGGATGGAGTCATGAAAGAAATACAAGGAAGAACAGTGGATGTTGGTGTATCGCTGATAAGGGAGGGAAACAAGTGGAAGCTACGTATACTGCTGTTTGCTGATGATACAGTTCTGATGAGCGATAATGAATGAGAGTTGCAGGGTCTGGTAAATATGTTTGGAACAGTGTGCGAAAAACGGGAGCTGAAGGTAAATGCGGGGAAGAGCAAGGTTACGGTCTTCGAAAGGGGTGAAGCCACAGAGTGTGAGGTGACTACCACAGATCCTTCTTAAACTGCACAAAAATTGTTTAAATATAGCTAGAATATAATTAAAAAGACAATGCCAGTACAGAAGGGGTTAAAGGGGATTTTTTTTTATATATATGTACAGTATATATATTTATGTATTATTATTTTTTTCCTCCCTAGATCTCTATGAAGTTTTTAAAAAAAATACCCCCATTACCCCCCTTCGAGATAAATTTGTCTATTAGGTAGAAAAATTACCTGGCCAAAGGTTGGTTCCTCCTATATTGCAGGCTCCAGAATAAAACTGACACGGTAAATGGCATGACAGATCTTTTAAAATACAAAATAATGGGGAGCAGGTCTGAAAATCACTAAGCCAATAGGGCGAACGTCTTAAAATCTCAATACTAATTGGGCTAAGCATGATAGAGAAGGGAGTTCAGAAAGAAAACCTTTAATAGATAGATAAATAGATAGGTAAGTGCAGGTGAAATAGTTTACCAGCTATAAGTTCCCCTCTGAGAAACTATCAAACTTTATGGTAGTGGCGGCAGTGGTAGAGAGGTGGATAAATAAGTGTAATAGATGTTGGATAAATTAATATGTGTTTTATATAGAGATGGAAGGGTGTAGATACTGTATTATTAACTATTCAGCACGATGGCGTAATTTCCATCATATTCTGGTTACCATTAGACGATTTTCTTTAGACTCGAAGGGGTAAAAACAATCTCGGTAAACCCTCCGAATAACCTTGATTCTTCTTAAACTGCATAAAAATGTCTAATGTTAGCCAGATTCAACGGTAAAAAGATGTCATTGTGTTGAAGGGGTTAAAAAGTATGATAAATAATTCATGTGATGGAGTTGGCAGCAAACCCATCTCTTCCCATCCAAGGACACATCCTTTATAAATATTTGTTTTAGTTGTAGTCTAGGGACTAAATCCAAGTATGCTTTGCTAATACTCTTGGTAAGATCCTGTGTAGTGGGTAGAACTGATTTTCAGATGCCTATTTACTAAGAAACATTGAACAGTATCTTTAACCTAACCTAACCTAATCTAATATATTAGTAGACTATTTATGAATGTAAAATGTAAAACTATATTGTAACGTTATCAAATTATTGAAATATATGTACAGGTCTCCCCGCTACACAGGATTATACCATACTCTTGATAGCTAACTGGCTCCTCAACTTCTCATTAGATATTCTGTCTCACATTCTTCTCTCCATTCTTATTTTTTTACGTTCCATTCTGTGATAAATTTAACTTTTATCTGGTCACATTTCTGTAGTACGAGTCATTGTGTTTATAATATTCGTACACAATACATTCACCTTTCCCTTCAAACAAAGTAGAACAGTTCTCTGACCTTTCCCCAGCCACATCTAACTCTGGCGATAGTGATAGCTTCGGCCCCACCATCAGCAGAAATAGTATCTCCCAAGTAACAGATCATATTCACCCATTCCACCGACACACTGCCAAATTTGACACCTTATGGTAGGTCATTCAACTCAGCAGGTCATTCAACACTAGCTCACCCTTACATACTACACATACACATTTTTCAATTTCAAGCTTCTTCCTTTTAATCTATTTTGAATATTCACCACTCCTTTAGTCAGGCATCTGGACTTTCCGGAAGTTGGAGTATGATGTCTGGCTTAAATGCCAAGAGCAATGATATGCTGTATTTCTGGTTCAGCTTAGTTTAAGCAAACTAAGTCTTATCTGATGTGTTAAGGTGTAGTCTATTTTTAGTTAACCTGATCTGAGGTTGTTGTTGTTGTTGTTGTTCCCTAAGCTGCCTGGCCGAACAGCCCCGAGTCCCTGAGGAAGGCCATGGCCACGATCGGGCTATCCCACATAGCTCTCATTGAGTGTAGATTGTGTTGTTGGCGTAAGTGGTTGTGTGAAATGCAGTCTTCTATGATGTGTTTAATGGTATGGGGTGCTGTGTTACATCCCGGGCAGGCGTCGACAACGGAGTCATTCAGTCTCTTCTGATAGCTCAGGAGAGCTGGATGGTGTCCGCATCTCAGCCTGGCCAGGTGGACTCTGTCCTCGCGAGGAAGGGAGGATTCGGAAGGATGGATTTCGGGAGGTCGTGCATGCAGCTGCGTGTTGTCTGTGAGTGAGTGGATGGATCGGCGAGAGATATGAGTATGGATGTGCTTCTGGAAGTTGGTTCGGGGTGGGCAGGGAGGGAGAGAGGACAATAATTGTGTGTGATACCGTGTGCTGGGTGTTGTTTTGATATTTCTTGGTGTCTGTGGGTGTGTTGCCATGTAGTTTAGTGGGTGGTCTTGGTTTGTGGAGGCTGCTGCCAGGAATTGAGTGCCTCTCATGTCCAGATGGTCTTTGACTTTGAGGATTTTGGTTTTCTTGATGTAGGTGATCTGTGGGTGCAGTAGCTGTGCAGCCTGTAATGATCTTCAGGGCTTAGTTTTGAATAGTCTGTAAGGTCTTATGATGTGTTTCAGCTAGGTTAGAAGCCCAGGCTGGGCTTGCGTATTCCATCACTCATCTTATGTATTGTTTATATACTGTGGTGGTAGTTTCTTTGTTGTGTAATTACACCCGACCTACCCCTAGCTCCAACACAACATGGCTTTAGGCCACTGCACTCCACAAACACTCTTCTCACAGACCTTACACAAAGAGCTTTTGACGGCATCAACTCAGCTAGACCACCACACAGATCACTATTAGCCACACTCGACATTAGTAAAGCCTTCGATGCCATCCCCCGCCACAACCTAACAAACAAAATCTACCTGATCTGAGGTAGGTCATTTACTTAACTGTGACCTATATTACATAATTGGCCTAATAATATGTTTATGACCTACCTTTTTTATTGTTCTCTGTAGTACTTATGTTAACTATTCTTAATATTACTTTGGTTTAGACTGCATGATTACCGACATCCTATTTTACAGAGATCCAGCTGCCCAACCCACAGACGACAATCAGCAAGGTGATGCTGGACAGAGGCTATGGGAGCAGAGAAGGGGACCTGCCCTCCATCCACTCTTACAATGAGCTGCCCATTCCCGTGACCACCAGGCCCCTTCCCCCCACCATGAACAGCCCTCCCTATCCCACCCCCCGGCCGCCATGCACCCCTACAACACCCACAGTCCCCAACCAGCCCACCAGGCCAGGGCTCATGTTGGGGGGAGCCGGGTCCCACACCCCCACTTTACATTTCCTCCTGGCCGGCACCCTCCTCCCCTTACTGCTGCTACCCCCCGTGTGGGTATAGGTTAACCCCTTCCATATGGTGACGCCTCTCTCCCTCTTATCCAGGCTATTATTAGACAATGTTATGCAGCTTGGGAAGGGCCTGTGGGAGCCAGATGGTTAATTGGGATTGTTTTTTAGCATCTTTGATGGCATAAAATTGTCTTAGGTTCTGCCAGACTAAAATAAAATTGCGGCCACCATATAGGTTAATTTCCCATCGATTCCTCCGCATTGCCCTGACTCCCCTAAATTCTGGATGCTCAACACTCGGGGTGCTGCCGCCGCCCCTATAACCTCTCTCCTCACCTAATTCCCCTTATGTTGGTGACCCTAACATGTCAGTGTAGAGTGTATGGTAACCTCGCCCGGTCTTCCCCATGGTCTACCCTTACCAATCCTGCTCTTGTGGACCTTTAAACACACTTTTCTTACTATTATCATTACCTATCCTTATCTCTGTGAACCTCCAAACACCCCTTTCTTACTATCATCCTGCTCCCCTTCTATGTAGTACCTTTACCTATCTTTATCATTGTGGACCTTCAAACACCCTTTTCTTACTATCATCCTGTCCCCTTCTATGTACTATCTTAACCTATCTTTATCATTGCGGACCTTCAAACAACCTTTTTATACCATCGTCCTCCTCTACCCCTATCCCTACTTTTCCCTATCTTTGTGATCCTTTTTCCTGCCTTTATAGCTCAGATAATTCGTACTACTCAGATAACTTATACTGTACTGTTATCTCCCTTGTCTATAGTTCCGCAACGTCTGCAGTATTTCCCTCGCCCCTCCTTGAAGGCCATACTTGCGGATGGCCCGTTTTTTAATGTAGCCAAAAAAAAAAAAATCTTAAAGCCTCTGAACTTTTTTTATTTAATTTAACGCTTTTACTGCTTTGAACACTTTTAAAAGTCCCCATTTTGTATTTTCACTATTTCATCCTCTTTTTAACCTAAACTAATTTACCCTTTCACCTTCTTTTTAATGCACTCCAGCCTTATGAGGGCTTTGCTCAGTAGGCTGATGACAAATACTTTTCTTTCCTTCGTTCTCTATAGTGTACCCTTATTCCTCCTTAGCTGTGTGGACCTTTTAACGTTTCTATAGATAATCTACTACTTGTTTGTTCCAACTATTTTCTTCATTTCCCCATCTTGTTGGACGTAACTGCCTCCATAGTTTCCCAAATACTTTTCAGACTGTTACACTCTTCCTTGAACTACCCCCAATTTTTCCTATCATTGCAGAGCTTTCACTGCCTCTATAGTTAACACAACACTTTTCTCCATACACTTTCCCTCCTCCATGATCTGTCTTTACATTTCCCTATCTTTCTGGACCTTCTAGCTTTTTCCCATTGTCAACCTAACACATGCTTGTACTCTTCTCCTCACTTATTCGTTGCCCTTTTCGATTCATCCATATAAGCAAACAGAGACTGAAAACTATTGAATTTTTTTTTGCCGTGTTTTATGCCACTACAGTATTCACAATACATTAGTATATATTCCATAAAACCAGTTCACAACTTTGGTAGTGAGTATAATCACATGAACTTTAAGAGTGATTATCAAGTTGTCAAAAGCAATATACAGTAACTATTATCAACTTACATGTGATATGCAGTCATATTAAAAAGTCATGAATAATTTTATAACTTCAATATGACTTCTCTCTAGGTATAAATATTTTTCTAATTATCACAGCTAAACATAGCTTGAGCTCGTTTGAATGTCTTTGAGCTCTGGAATTGAATTTGGAAGAGATTTAAAAAGGCGAGGGGCGATCTCGAAGGCAAAGTGTGTTGTGCTGGTGATCAGTATGAATGTGTGGTGATCTAGAAGGATGATCTGTCGCAATGGTAGTGGCAATCTCAGAAGCGTGTTGATGATTATAGAAAATGGTAAGCATACTCAACACCATGGATAATCTCGGTGAGTATCTGTATTCTATAGTTTTTATGGATGTTTGTCTTAAACTGGCAAGGAGTTAAAGCCCTTTACCTGCTGCTTTCTTAGTTCTATCTGGTCTTAATCCATCTTATTCATATATATTAAATGTCATGCTTTGCAGTACATATTTAGTTGTTGTTGTTGTTGTTGTTGTTGTTCCCCAAGCTGCCTGGCCGAACAGCCCCAAGGCCCTGAGCAAGGCCAAGGCCATAACCGAGCGCCCCCACAGAATCCTCCCTGCCGACCACAATAAAGCCTGGGTGACCGAAGCCACTTCGTGGCAGGGAGCTGAGGAGGGTGCGGAAACGCCCGGGAAACCAAAGCCCCACCCAAGGCCCTGTGCCCCTCAGCAATTATGAAGAGAAAGCTGAGGGGCAAAGGGAAAATGTGACGCTTTGGCTTTCAATCTTGGTAGATTGGGAGGTCAATCCACGGAAGAGGCGCCGTCACTTGAGATCTATCTATCTATCTATCTATTGCCTGACGCCGCGATCCCCGAAGGGGTGGCCACGAACGAACCGCCCCCATGCACCTCTGTCCCCAGTCAGTCGACGCCCCTCCCCCCAACCAGCACCGCCTTCGTTCATGTAGTTCCTCACTCTATCCTTCCACCTCATCTTGAGATCTAGAAAATAAATAAGTAAAAGGAACAGTCAGAGTAAGCTATGGGTATGGCAGAGATCGCTCAGTTTTCACTCTGATAGACCAGCCCATCACCACTGATAGACCAGCCCATCACCAGAGTACATATTTAGTTATAAATAGCGGTAAAGACAATTCCTCGCCAGGTTGAAAACTGAAATATTTAGATGAAAAAAAAAAAGTATAGAATTTTCAATAGTTATTTATACCGCAATGCGAAATATAAGAGTTCAGTATACAGAATTAGCCTATACGACAAAAGCTCTTCCTTATTCCAGTTCGCGCAGTGATGTATTCGTGTGAAGACAGACTGAACGCTGGATGAGCAGACGGACGTACAACACTACCTGGATGGACCGATGGGCGAACGTGCAAGAATTTAGTATTGCTAAATGGACATACTGGTGGCAGGTAAACTCTAAGGACGGCAGCACAAATGGAGGTTCGTAAAAGGTGTACTAGTAATTTTTGGGATCTTGGAATAGGGTGGTGGTGTAGGAATGGCTTGGGTGGGTGGAATAGTGGCTTGGGTGGCGGTGGAGAAAGATGGTAGAGAGCAAATATTAGTCGCGGTGAATTTGATGCAGAGGGGGATTATGGTACTGGTGGATGGACTAAATACATGTACAGTAGGCTACTGGTGTGGCTATAGTGGAGAGAATGGTGAATAATAAGGAGAGAGAAGCTTGGATGGGTGGTTGGAGGAGCGGCTTGGGTGGATGAGTGGAGGTATAGCTTGGGTGGGTGGGTGGGTCGAGCAGCAGCTTGGGTGGTGGTTTATAAGCACATTTAATGGAGAGTGAATATTAGTGGCGGTATATTAAAAATAGAGGGGGAATATGATAGTGGTGGACTTAATGTACTGGTGTGGCTGTAGTAGAGAGAATAGTGAAGTGGTGAACCCTTGGTGGAGAGCAAAGCCTGGGTGGAGAGCGAAGCCTGAGAGGGGACAAGCGAAGTAAGAGCTCATTGGGTGGCGGATAACTAGAAGGATATGGTTATGAGGAGCTCTCTGGGGTTTTGAGAGCTTTAGGAGTTTGGCCGTGGATGTGATGAGGTAGAGATGTGCTGGTTGTCACTTCTAGGAGCATAGGTGTGGTGATGAGCTCCATGGGTATGGTGGAGATGAGCTCTGGGTTTCAATGTGGCAATGGTGATCTAAGGGTGTGGGGAGTGGCAAGAATAGTAGATTAAACGTGTGGTGCTGATCGCAACTGGTAAGCATATTCAGCACAGTATGGATAAAATAAGCGAGTATCCCTTTTATCTAGTTATTACATTTTTTATTTTTACCTGTCGATGCCTGTTTATGTTGCATATTAAAATTCTTTTTAAAGTATTTAAATCAATAATCTTAATCGATTAATATTTTCATCGTTTGCCATGAATAGTAGCTGTAAATATACAGTATATAATATAGTGGTGGTGGTGGAGAGATTATAGTGGTGGCGGTGGTGGAGCGAATATAGTGGTGGTGGTGGTGCGAATATAGTGGTGGTGGTGGTGGAGCGAATATAGTGGTGGTGGTGGAGCGAATATAGTAGTGGTGGTGGTGATGGAGCGAATATAGTGGTGGTGGAGCGAATATAGTGGTGGTGGTGGTGGTGGAGCGAATATAGTTGTGGTGGTGGTGGAGGAGAGAATATAGCGGTGTTGAAGAGAATAGTGGTGGAGGTGGAGAGAATAATGGTGGTACTAATACTTTTTATTTCAGGTGATGAATTGGTGTGAGACAGACTGAATGGTGGACGAACTGACAAACATTCCGTACTGCTAAATGGTCGTACTGGTGGCAGGTAAACTAGAAAGGACGTCAGCGCAGATGAAGGTTCGTAAAAGGTGTGCTATACTATTGTTTGGGGTCTTGGAATTGGGTGGTGGAGGAACGGCTTAGGTGGCGGTGGGTTGAGGACCCGGTTTCACGGTGCTGGAGGTGGAGATGTGGCAGGGGTGGAGAGGTGGTGGTGGTGGAGAGCTAATATTAGTGACGGTGGATTAGACGTGAAGAGCAAATATGGTACTGGTGGATGGACTAAATGTAGGCTACTTGTGTGGCTGTAGTGGAGAGAATGGTGAATATAATGGAGAGCGAAGCTTGGTTGGGTGGATGGAGTAGCTTGGGTGGGTGGGTGGACAAGCAGCTTGGGTGGGTGGATGGAGGAGCAGTTTGCGTGGGTGGATGGAGGAGCAGTTTGGGTGGGTGGATGGATGGAGGAGCAGCCTATGTGGGTGGCTTTGGTGGTGGTTTATAAGCACATTTATAAG